>VDFB02251533.1:0-67261 GCA_007258455.2 Sequoia sempervirens | reverse complement strand
TATTTATATATATGGCTTTGGGACAAAATAAATACATAGGCATTGTTTTTTAGGAGGAGGATAATAGATAGAAAAACTCTTTATGAAGAATAAGACAAAATTCTATTGTAATTAAAGATGATTAATGAGTACAAAATAATCATAATAACTATAAACTAAACTAACAATAAAACAAAGCTTGACTTTTAAGATGACTAAATAAAACTAAATAACCAAACTAAATAATTATTCTCCATATTAATTTCATTTTAAAGATTCTAAAAATATTAATTTTAAAATATCTATATTATTTTTAATAAAATAAACAAATACCTTAAATTTAATATTTCTCAATAACTATTAAATAAATTTATTTAAAATATCTATACTAATTATTTTTTTATTATACATTTAATATATTATATTAATTATATTAATATATTTTAATGTGAACTACATAAGAAATTTTTAATACCTAAATTAGTGCCAAAAACAATGGAAAATATAAAATCTTAGATTAGTGTAAGTATTATAGTTTTAACTTTTGTGAGTGGCCCACAAATAAGTTTGATACCTTTTATAACTGAAATTAGGAGGAGGTTATTGTATTTTAATTTTTAAACATTATGTTAGACAATCATATTGTTCATCAATTTATTGTAATATGATATATAATAATTATTAAAATAAAATAAATAATATATTTGATAATAAAAAACTCTTTAATGTTTTCAATTTTATTAATTATATAATTTTAAATATGTTTGACTTTACTATATTATGCATGTTATTGTTAAAATGAAATGTTTAGAATATAGTTAATTCTATTTATAAGTATAGATTTGTGTTTTAAAGTTTAAAATTATATGTATCTTTTTTGTTTTGAATTCAATTTTGGATGTCGTGTGTTATCTAATATAGTAATAACTTATCTTTATCTTTTTATATTAATTTATTTCATAAAAAAACACGTCATTGATTAAAATGATAATTAAAATTAAACTTCTTTGTCATCTAGTAGTCATATGCTTTAAGCATGGACTATATTCTATAACAACCACTTTTTTTTTTTAATTATAGTAAATAAATTTTATTTTTTTTAATTATAATAGATTTTCAAAATTATATTAGTGTTTAAGATCACATATTATGGTACCATAAATATTTTAATATAATTTTAAATATAGAAGATTAATTGATTTAAGTTATCAATGACAACATAGAAAGAACAAGTTAAACTTCCTCTAATGCTGCGGTATGTTCTTCTTCTCTCCAAGCACGAGTATTCTCACAATGTGCCTATCTTTCCTTTGTGGCATGCACACCTTCTATCTTCCCTTGCATGGTATATTGCACATTTGCTTAGGATGCTCCTACATCAGATTCTCATCTTATCCAATGCAAAGGGGTAAGACAAGAGACCAGGTCAAACCAATATGAGAAGCATTTTCAATACTTATAAAAAAATTATATATTAAATTAACGTGATTTTTATTATTGTTTTTATTTTTAATCGTTTTGTTTTTTTAAGTGTATAATATTGTAGAAAAAAAGTGTATATCTTGTTTTTAGTACATGCCTTAATACTTGCTCTAGGCAATACTATTGCAATGAGTTTTATTTTTCTTGTTTAATTAGTTATTAATAAGTTAATTTTGAATCAATGAAAAAAAGAAAAATCCTCTTCCCTAAAGTGAACATGTACAATATTTAACTTTATAATTTTAAAAATTATTTCTTGTGAACATGATTGACTACAAAGTTGTGTGTTATGGATGGATTTTTTGGAGAAATGAAATGAACTATTATTGGAATGGATTTTACCTTGCCTCCATATGCATTATCTTATATAAGTTAAGCTTCAAATTAAATAATGATAATAATAATAATAAATATTTTAGTAAAAATATTAGTTGATAAGGTTTGACCAAAATTTATTATTTAATTTTCAAAATTCAAAATTTAAATTTTAAATTTATAGGATTTTTGTTCATTAAGCTAGAATATAGGCATGCGTAATTTTGTCCTATTGAGCTAAAATTAATAATTATTAATATTAATGTGTCATATAATGATTATGTCCAATTTATTTTAATATATTAACATTTACAAAATATATCTAAGTTGTATATTATTGTTATTTATAAATTAATAAATGTTTAATAATATATTTATATAATCTAAATTTTTGACATATTAATATAAATCTATACTTACACATCAAAAGAAAATATTTTAATAATATTAAATATACAATTATTAAGATTTCCATATTTTTAATTTTTTCTTTTGGTAAAAGTGCCCGAGCCACTATAAGAAAGATTTAATTGATTTTCAGAGAAAAGATTACATACATTCAAAGGAGCAGGAAATATCTACAATTCCATCAATATAAGGTCCTAAAACCATTACATACACTTCCCAAAAGAAGTTGAACCCAGACAAAATAACTAACCAAAAACAAGTTTGAAGAAAAAACGGCTACAGATATATAGGGAGAGCCGAAGCAACTACCAAAAGAACTGAAAAAACCTTGACGAATTCCACTTTCTTCTTATAAATCCAAATCGACAAGTGGAGGAAAATATGGAGGATATAGAGGGTCTTCTAGAGCATGTCTAAACATGAACTGCATTGCCTTAAAATATATTCTTCAATTTGGTCGTAAAACAACAACCCATAGATGACCTCAGAGAGTGGAGATGAGACCTAAACATACCAGAGCGAGATGCCAAAAGATAGTTCACCATATCACCAAAAGTGCATGCAGAGCTGAGGAAGACAAGAGTGCCTCTCTGCAAACAATACCACCAACCAAGTTTGACCCCGCCCGTAGGTCATAATTTACCAATGCAGGTTCCAACAAATACATCGGACAAACATGGGGTAGAGGGAAGCTACCCACTATGAATTTTACTCTCATTACACCACAAGATGTCCATGATATTGGACACAAACAAGGAAGCTAATTCGTGTGGTAGGGACATGGGATGCATCTCAAGCCACTCTCTGTTCAAAACACATAGAATTGCTTCTTCAACTTGTGGACAATGGACTATAAAAGCAATTCAAATCAATTGAAAATATATATAAAAAACTAATAAAATTATTTTAATGATAACTCATAAATTTTTGTGTTAGCATTTTCTTTAAAGTGGGGACATTCAACATCCTGCTTGTTGCTTGTTTGACCTTGTCCAAGGTGTGGTCTTCTTACTTCATGTGATTTGTTTTCTTGGTGGTGACATTAGGTTTGATGTCCTTCAAGAGTGTGATCTTTCTTGGCATATGGTATTCCTCTTAGTGGTAATGTTATGGCTTGCGTTCCTTAAGGTGTAGATCTTTTATCATCGACTAGTCATCTCTTGGTGATGTCAAGAATGATGTTCCCTAAGGTGAGACCTTTCATGAACTAAGAAAAACCCCTTTGATTATCCTAATCATATTTCATTTAAAAAACCTAATTCTTGGCCATCGAGCATAACACAACTTGCTCGCCATTGGCACCTTTAGGTCATGAGTGTCTAGCATAATGCAACTTGCTAGCCTTGTGAGAGCCTATTAACCATTTAGTGTGGCACCTTATCAAATTTATCAGGGAGTATAACTTTGGATATGGTTGACGTATGGGAGCCTGTAGACCTGGCATGAATTTCCCATCTGCCAACTATTTTGTGGGCTCACACCTTGTAGGCCTAGTGTGTGTTTTCCACTCTTTCAATCTCACTTAGTGTATATCAAACTATACTTGGGAGCATATTTTTTGTGCCCACAAAGCATAACACAACTTTCTTTCCAGTGGAGCCATGTGAGCGTGTTTGATGGACGTGGCATAATACAATTTGCTCGTTCATCTCTTTTTCATTAATTTTGACATTGTATGATGTATCTTGTATCGCTGCCACATGCATGTATCTCTTTATTAATTTGTTGGTTTTCCATGGGATCTTAGATCTTGGGGGCTTGATCATCCTCCTTGATCCTTTTCATTTTATCTTTCCAACAATTGTACAATTAGACCTCTCTTAACTTATTTGTCTACTTTAGTGTGAGTTTGAGCATGGGCTCATACTCTCACTAGAGTGGGGGCTATATGTAGTGTATAAAATTGTATACCTTTAAAATTTCACACTATGTTTGGGCCCCTTAATTAATTAGACTTAATTGAGCTTCTAATTGTCCAAATTATGCATTCCAAAGCCTTATTATACCCATTTTTTGAAAGGGAAACCTGTATTAAATAATTGCCCTTAGTAATTAAAAAACTTTGGAAATTGTGTGTCTTGGATTTAGGTTCCAGGACCCATTCACCCAAGGGCGAATGGGTCCTCCTTAAGTGCCAATAACTAATTTTAATATGTTTTTGGCAGCCTTTTAATGATTCAAATTCAAGTTTCAAATGTCGGCTTGTGGAATCTAATTTTTGGGAAATTAGATAAACACCTATAGATACATAGTTATTTTATCAAATCAAATATAACAAGCTAGAGGCAACTTTCACAAGAGAAAATATTATTTTCAAGAGCATTGAAGAACAACTTTATCAATCATCTACAAAAGCAATCAAGGTCATATCATTGTCTCAAAGTTCATGTTATGTTTTGGAGCTAACATTATGATGTAGGTTTCAAACATTCAAGCAAGCATTCAAGCATCAAATCAAGCAATCATTCAAGCCAATTCATGCAAGATCCAAGCATTAGAGAGATGTGTTAAACTTTAGTCCTCTAAGGGAAACCATTAAGGGTTTGGTGAGTTGACATAGCTTTTTCCTTTCATCAATTCCTTCCATTTATCATGATTTCATCATTAAGGTTTAATTACCAAACCAGGGTTTGACCAGGGCAAACCCCTACTCACTCAAAAAAAATAAAAATTCTCATTCTATGTGTAGATTTATAGGTGAAGAAGGACTGGAAATCAATCAAGGAGCAATTTTGCAAAGTTGCCAAATTTTTCAAGCCATGAAAACTCATATTTAGAAATTATTTCTAACTTTTCGATTGTCAAACCTAGAGAAACTAGAAGCCTAGATCCATTATTAGAGGACTGCAAAAGTAGATTTTGGACCCCTATACATAGACCCATTCTCCCTAGGGTGAATCTTTCCTTCAACAGTGCTCAAAACCCACTTTTGGTGCCAAGTACATACCATTATGCCCTTCTCAAATCTGCCTGCAAACTATTATTTCCATTTCTACTATCATAATAGTTTGGATTTCAAGCATTAGGTCACATAATTGAGGTTGTTGAGGCATTTAAATTGATCTCCCAAAAGTGCAAATCAATCATTTCTATCATTTCTATCATAAGAAAACAATAGATCCTCTTAATGGGGTTGGCTCACGTCAAGGTTGAAATTCAATTCTATTCTTGGGAGATCTCAAGTTTTCTAATGAAATTAGGAAAAGTGTAAGGGTATTAGATTATTCCCTTACATACATACCTTTGTCCCATTTTTCCATCATTTCATTTTGGTGGACCAATTTTTTTACATTTCAATTGTATAAAATTTCAATTAATATCAATTTCCACATTGTCCATATTCATAGGAAACCCCATAATGACCACCTCTACCAACACATTGTCATTTCCTCTTATATAAAAATCCATGTCATCGAAAAAGAAAGAGACCAACCTGGTAAGGAAGTTCATTTGAATTGTTGGGATTAAGGTGTCTCAACCTTAGAGTCATAATATTGATTTAATTGATGTAATTAATGTATTTATTTGTATTATTTAATTGCCTAGGTGTCATGTTATAAATTGGGGCCCATCGGCTGGGTGGCATCCCCGTTGGAGGTGATTGGATGACACATCATCATCCCAAGTGGACATAGGCATCCCATTTTGGAATCTATGACATATGACAAATTCTATGACGCATCATAAGGAATCTTTGAATGCATGGAGAAAGTTGGCACCCAAGATGGGTTATGATAGGATGTACGAGAATTGACTATTTTTAGTCGGTTATGACAAATTCTCTTACGGATCCTATGATAGATCCTATGGCAGATTTATGGCATATTCTATGACATTTGCAAGGCATCTACCATAAGCTATTTTTATCATATTTTAGGCGCCCAAGCTTGGAAGAAGAATATTTGCATGTTTGACCATTGTAAGGGGTATAAGGTAATATTGTACATGTGTCCAAATGCATGTCTAATGCATTGGAAATTATGGCATGTGGATTTAGACGCTCCTAACCTTCTAGATGTTTCTTGAAGCTTGTAACACACTATTTATTGAGTGCATTGAGTTGTAGAATGTATAGTTTTTCTGTAGGTAACTAAGTGCTGCCAAAATCACTCTAGAATAGGTGTTCGTGTTGAAGCACTTGTTGAAGAAGCTTTGTACTTGGTGATATCTTGTATTCATTATTTGAAGTAATAGATAAAGTATTGTGCTTTTGGAGGGTGGGTTTTTTTACCCGAAAGGGTTTCCCCCATGTATATCTATTGTTATTGCATTTGTTTACTTATTGTTCTATTTCCATTATTCTCTATGTGTATCTCATATTGTAACAACGTAAGGTGTTAATTTTTTTTTTTTTGTAACTCTCCCCTACTTAGATTAGTGTAGGAAGTTGTTTCTGCTCACCCAACTTTCTTTCAGTTGGTATTAGAGCCTGGCCAGCCTTGGTTCCTTTGTTAGGTTAGAAGGGTTTTTCTAGCTAATCTCTGTTTCAGTGGGAGTTTTGCAGAAGTGTGTGTTTCATTACCTTGTTGTAGGAAAGAGATGGGAAACAAATCTGGGAGGATTGAGATGGAAAAGTTTAATGATGGTAATTTTGAATTGTGGAAGCTCAAAATGGAAGACATTCTCGTAGATCATGACCTATGGGCTGCTATTTCTGAAACCAAACCATCAGGCATGAAACAAGAATATTGAGATCTCATGGATAGGAAAGCCAAGGGTCTTATTAGACTCTATTTGGTTGATTTCATCCTCCTGAATGTCCATGAAGATAAAACTTCTACTTCTCTATGGAAGAAGCTTGGTGATGTCTACCAGGCTAAATCCCTGGTAAACAAGATTTTCTTGAGAAAGAGGATGCATTCTCTAAGAATGGAATATGGAGGATCTCTGTTGCAAATCATTTAAATGCATTTAACATGTTGGTTGTACAACTGGGCTCCATTGGAGACAAAATAGATGACCAAGACCATTGCATTCTCCTTTTGTGTGCATTGTCAGACTCTTGGGATCACCTGGTAATGGCTATTGGAAGCACTACTTCCATCTTTAAGATGGATGAGGTTGTTGCCTCATTATTATCTGAAGAGATGTGAAGGAAGTATTCTGAAATGGCCAAGGAGGCCCTTGCAATCCATGGCAGACCAAAAAAGAGAAGCAAAAAGAAAGACAAGAAATCTAAGTCAAAGTCTCCAAGGAGATATAAGTCTCTTGGTAAGAAGTCCAAGGAAAAATGTTGGAATTATGGTGAAGTTGGTCACATTCGAAAAGATTGCAAGAAGGAGAAGAAGAAGAAAACAAGTTTTTCTTCGATTTTGAATTTGAGAAATCATCCAAAGATGATGGAGAAGCTTTTATTGCAGCCTTGGTATCCCATGCATTGGATGATGTACATGGTTGATAGATTCGGGTGCATTCTTTCACATGACTTCTCATAGAGACTGGTTCTTGAAGTATGAGGAGTACAATGGTGGAGAGGTGTACCTGGGTGATGACTCTCACCTGAAGATTGTTGGTTGTGGAAGATTCAAAATCATATTTATTGATGGAAGAGTGAAGGGGATTGATGGTTTCTTGCATATCCCAGGTTTGGCATGAAACCTACTTTCTATAAGTAAACTGAATGTTTCGAGAGTGCAAGTTGTTTTCTCTGGTGGAGGATGCAAGATGACTAGAGGAGCTAAGGTGTTGGCTAAGGGAGTTCATATTGGCACTCTATTTCAGCTTGATGCATGCATTGTACAGTGCAATAGTTCTTCTGATGTATTGAAGAAGAGATCTTTGGATTCTTCATCCTCACCATCAGACTGTGCAAAGAAGAAGCATGTTGTAGCTACATCTGATGGTTGTGAACTTTGGGTACCTATGGGTGCTCATTCCATGGAAATGGCACTTCATGTAGAGAAGAAAATGTTATGGCACCAACGACTTGGTCACATTGGTGAGAAGGGTCTTAGAACCTTGAAAAATAAGAGCCTTGTTGAAGGCCTTGATGATTATAATCTCAAGTTCGGCTTTTGCAAACATTGTGTATATGGAAAAAACACCATGTTTCTTTTCACTCTAGTTATCATAAGTCTTTTGGGGTTTTGGACTATGCTCATTCAAATTTTTTTGGTCCTGTAAATGTTCCTTCGTTATCAAAATCTATATATTTTGTTCCTTTCATAGATGATTATAGTAGAAGGACATTTGTTTATTTCCTCAAAAGTAAATATGAAGTCTTTAGTCAATTTAAGGAGTTTAAGGCCTTGGTAGAAAATTAGACTAGCAGAAAGATTAAGTGTTTAAGGACTGATAATGGTGGTGAGTTTTGTTCCATAGAGTTTGACAAGTTCTGTAAAGAGCACAAAATTGAGAGACATAAGACAACTCCCTACACTCCACAACAAAATGGAGTTTTAGAGAGGATGAATAGAATGTTGATGGAGAGGGCTAGGAGTATGTTGAGTGGTGCTAGCCTTGAACAAAAATTTTAGGCTGAAGCGGTAGCCACTGCATGTTATTTGATCAATATATCTCCTACATCAACATTTGTTGGAAAGAAACCCATGGAAGCATGGTCCGGTAAAAAGCATTCGATGAGACATCTCAGAGTATTTGGTTGCAAAGATTACACTCATGTTTTGATTGAGAAGAGGTCTAGGTTGGAGAATGCGGCCATTAAGTGTATCTTTATCGAATATGGTGTTGGTGTGAAAGGGTACAAGATTTGGGATCTAGTAGCTCAGAAGGTTCTCTAGAAACAGAAGTGTGAGTTTTAGAGAGATGAAACCTTCCACTGTTGAGCTGCGACTAGAGAAAGAGGACATACAAAAGAAGGAGGTAGTGTAGATTACACCTACTCTAACAAAAGAAGAACCAAGTACTCCTATTGGAACTAATCATGAGGAGAGCTCATGTAGCTCTGACAATTTTGAAGAAGAAGGAGAACCTCAGCCTCAGCCTTTGAGGAGGTCTACACAAGTTAGGTGGTAACCAAAAAGGTTTGGTTATTCATTATTGGATTCTAGTTGCATGTTTTCCTTGATTACTAATACTAAGGAGCCTAGGATAGTTAGAGAGGTATTGGGTATGAATGATTTAGATTCCTAGATGCAAGTCATGGATGAAGAGATGGCTTCTTTAAAGAAAAAAATGACTTGGGACTTGGTACCTTTTCCTATTGGATGTAAACCTATTGGTTGTGCATGGGTTTTCAAGAAAAAGTGTGGTCCTGATGGCAGTGTTGAGAAGTATAAGGCATAGTTGGTTGCTAAGGGGTTTTCCCAAGTGGAGGGAATTGATTATGGGGAAATATTCTCTCTTGTAGTGAAGCTAACATCTATCTAGATTTTGTTGTCACTTGTGGCAACATATGACTTAGAAGTGGAACAAATGAATGTGAAGACATCATTCCTTCATGGTGATTTGGAGGAAGATATTTACATGTCACAGCCAAAGCATTTCATTGAAAAAGGTAAAGAAAATTTGGTTTGCAAACTAAAGAAGTCTCTTTATGGTTTGAAACAGTCTCCTAGAATGTGGTATCAAAAGTTTGATACCTATGTGTTGTCATTGGAATTTTAGAGATCTAAATATGACCATTGTGTATACTTTAAAACTGATAATGGTCACATTCTCATTATTGTCCTATACGTAGATGATATGTTGTTTATTGGGAATGCTAAAAGTATGGTTTCAGATTTGAAGTTTCAGTTGTCAGCACAGTTTGAGATGAAAGACCTAGGTGCAACTAGGTACATTTTGGGAATGAAAATCACTAGAGATAGAGCTAACAAAAAAATCTAGTTAAGCCAGAGCAAGTATGTGAACTCTATGTTGGAGAGATTCAACATGGTAGATTGTAGAAAATTATTTGTTCTTGTCATGCAAGGGACAAAGATTTCTGTGAATGATTATCCAAAATATCCTACTGAGATGGAGGACATGACCAAAGTACCATATGCGAGTGCAGTTGGTAGTCTGATGTATGCAATGGTGTGTATGAGACCATACATTTCCCAAGTAGTGGGAGTCCTTAGCCGTTTTATGGCTAATCCTGGATGGGTGCATTGGGATGTTGTTAAGAGAGTGTTTAGATATTTATGGGGCACTTCCGAGTATGCCTTGTGTTTTCATAGTTATCCTAATGGACCTCAGTATTCTATGAGAATTCAAGGATATGTGGATTCAAGATTGGGAAGGTGACATTGACAACAGAAGATCCACCAGTGGCTATCTATTTATGATGTTTGGTGGTGCTATCAGTTGGATGAGTAAGCGACAGGTTGTAGCTGCATTGTCCATGACAGGGGTAGAGTATATGGAATCCAATCATGCCTATAAGGAAGTAATTTGGCTTAAGATATTGTGTTTTGATATTAGTTTAGATGCAAGACAAATTAATGTTTGTTGTGACAGTCAAAGTGCGATTTTCCTAGAAAAAGAATCCTACCTTCCATGCTAGAACAAAGCACATTGATGTTCAGTATCATTTTGTTTGTGATATGGTAGAGGATGAAAAGGTGAACTTGGAGAAGGTTAACATTTTGGTGAATGTTGTAGATGCACTGACTAAGCCAGTGAGCACATAAAAGTTTAGATGGTATTCCGATTCCATGGGCCTCAGGACCCTAAGCAGATGATTATGTATGAGTAGGTCTTCGACAAGTGGGAGAATGTTGGGATTAAGGTGTCTCAACCTTAGAGTCATAATATTGATTGAATTGATGTAATTTATGTATTTATTTATATTATTTAATTGCCAATGGTGTCATGTCACAAATTGGGACCCACCGGTCGGGTGGCATCCTCATTGGAGGTGACTAGATGACACATCATCATCCCAAGTGGACATAGGAATCCCACTTTGGAACCTATGACATATGACAGATTCTATGATGCGTCATAAGGAATCTTTGAGTGCATGGAGAAAGTTGGTGCCCAAGATGGGTTATGACAGGATGTAAGAGAATCAACTATTTTTAGCCGATTATGACATTCTCTTACAGATCCTATGACATATTATATGGAAGATTTATTGACATATTCTATGACAGTTGTAAGGCATATATCATAAGCTATTTTTAGCATTTTCTAGGCACCCAAGCTTGGAAGAAGAATATTTGCATATTTGACCATTGTAAGGGGTGTAAGGGAATATTGTACATGTGTTCAAATGCATGTCTAAGGTGTTGGAAATTGTGCCATGTGGATTTGGACGCCCCTCACCTTCTAGATGTTTTCTTGAAGCTTGTAACACTCTATTTATTGAGTGCCTTGAGTTGTAGAATGCATAGTTTGTTTGCAGGTAACGAAGTGTTGCTAAAATCACTCCAAAATAGGTGTTTGTGTTGAAGCACTTGTTGAAGAAGCTTTGTACTTGGTGATATCTTGTATTCATTATTTGAAGTAATAGAGAAAATATTGTGCTTTTGGAGGGTGGGGTTTTTTACCCGAAAGGGTTTTCCCCACATATCTGTTGTTATTGCATTTGTGTACTTGTTCTATTTCCATTATCCTCTATGTGTATCTCATTATAACAACATAAGATGTTTAAACAAGTTTTTTTGTAACTCTCCCATACTTAGATCAGTGTAGGAAGTTGTTTCTACTCACCCAGCTTCGTTTCATGAATTTCATCTTTCATTAGAAAAAATCTCTTGAATGTCGAGTGAGAGGTTTTAAAAGGTCTAGTATTGCCAGTCCATATAATTCAACCCTAAATTCAAAACAACATTGGCATCATGATTGTAGGAAAATAATACAAACCTAGCTACAAGAAAAGGTGACTACAAATCAATTGTTGTGACTGAGGGAAAATCATTAAACCTATAAAAGGTATGCTCTATTGCTTAACAAAATAAATAAATTTTAACCCTTATCAAATATATGATGATTTTTTTAAATGACCTATGAATATCTAAAGGATTTTGACCAAGTCTAGCCCAACACACCATTGAGCTAAATATATATACAAATATTGTTAGGAAAGAAGACCTGTCAACCCTAAAATTGATCCCTTAGTGAGGAAGGAGTTAACTAAACTCATAAAATCTAATATCATTTTTCTCATTAAGAAATCCTCTTGAGTGGACAATCATGTTCCTATGAGGAGGAAGAATGGGGATATTATACTATATGTATAATTTAGAGACATTAATAGATCCTCTCTTAAGGATCATTACCCCCTCCCTTCTATGGAACAAATCCTACAAAGGGTAAGTGTCTCAAAAAAAAATCCTTCTTGGATGGACACCTAGATACAATCAAATCTTGGTCCAATAATATGACCAACACAAGACAACATTAACCACCAAGTGGGATAAATATGCCTATTATAAGATGTATTTTGAGTTAACCAATGTTGGTGCTACCTTTTAGAGGGCAATGGACATAGATTTTTAGGGTATACTCAAATATTTTGTGGTAATATATCTTAATGATATTACTATCTTATCAAAACATGTAGGTCATCATTTTGATAATCTTGTATAGATCTTCAAGAAATGTAAGGAATATGGCACTTCCTTGAATCAAAGAAAGTGCATATTTTCAATAAACCAAGGTAAGCTACTAGGACATATAGTATCTAAAGAAGGTCTTTCCATTGACCTAGAGAAGCTAGAGTCCATCCTATCTATTCCCCTTCCCATTCACAAGAAAGGAATACAAAACTTCCTTTGAAGAATCAATTTTTTGAGAAGGTTCATTCATAACCTTTCTACCATGGTAAAACCCATCACTTTTGTGATAAAGAAGAACATGATGACCAATTGGATGAAGGAAGAAAGGGCTAGTTTAGGGGCTATCAAGCAAGAAATTTCTCAAGCCCCTACTCTTGTCAACTGCAACTATGATAATTACTTCTTCCTATACACCTTTGGAGGAGAATTAAAAACATTAGCTATCCTAACTTAGTTGAATAAGGAAAATTTGGAGCAGCCCATTACTTTATTGTTGGAAAAAGGTCAATTATCCCCTTAGGATTCATGACAAGGGACTAATCACCTCCCGTGTGATTCATGTCTCTATCATTTGTATCTGACATTGATAGACCGATCTTTTGACACAACGAAAAATGTGGGACAACAATTGGTATCAGAGCATTGGGTCACAAGTTCAAATCCCCTCAGATAACACTAAGGGGGAGATTGCTGGAAAATGGTTAGCACTCTCCTCAAGATTCATGGAAAGGGACTAACCACCTCCCGTGTGATTCATGTCTCTACCATTTGTATCTGATGTTGATAGATCGATCTTTTGATGCAACAACAAATGTGGGCCAACATTTATTTAATGAAGGGATTAAGGACTGTGAGATTAAATATGGTTATTTGGATTAATAGGTCCTTAATATTGTTAGAGAACTAAAAATGGTTACACATGTTGTCCAACAATAAGATCCAATTTATGGATCATCATGCCAGTATCAAAGATTTTTGTTTAGTAGGGATATGTGTGAGAAGAGAGTTGGGTGTATTACAAATTTCATGGAATATGATGTTGACATAAGGATCACCAAGCTACTGAGAGGAAGGGTATTATGTGAAAAAATTATATAATCCTTTGAATCTCCTATAGATGTTTCCTTTGTGCTATAGGAAGACCAAAGAGCCAACATTAACATTCAAAGTAACTAGATAAATTACATGACTACCTTTTTGTAGGAAGGTAGATATCCTCTAGGTGTAAATAAAACTAGAAGATGAAATTTTAGATTATAGTCCCTTCCCTATATCCTATTGAATGATATACTTTTCAAAAAGGACCTCAATGGAGTTTTGTTGGGATATATTGATCAAAATTAGGTTAGAAGGATATTGGAATAATTCCATAATGCTCTTCAGGTGGAAAATTATATACAAGCACCACTGCTATTAAGGTAATGAGGGTTGAATACTACTGGAAAACCTTATTTAATGATAACCATAATTAGGTAAAAATTTGCAAAATGTGTGCTTTATATCTAGAAAGTAGAGGCTAGATACCCTTCCTCTTCATCTCATTCAGGCTAATCACTCATTTTTACAATGAGGTTTAGACTTCATCGATCTAATAAACCCACCATCTAGTGCTAGTCACAAGTGGATTTTTGGTAGCTATAAATTTCTTCACTAGATAGATGAAGGTTGTAACATTAAAGGATGCTACTAAGGCATCAATCCTTGAATTCCTATATGAAATTGTAAGAATGTTTGGTGTCCCTTCGACCATCATCTTTGACAATTCCAAAAGAATTTGTTGGCAGAAAAGCAGTTATTGGGAAGTTAAGTATGACATATATTTGAATACCTCCTCAAATTATTACTCTTAGGATAATGGCTTGGTTGATTCCACTAATAAAAACTTCATAAGGATAATCATGAGGACTATTGAAGATTATTAGAGATCCTTGCACATTAAATTGAAAATAGCCATTTGGGATAATAGAATCACTCCCAAGAGATCCGATGAAAATTCCCCTTTTGTGATAGTTTATGGAAGGAAAGTAAGGTTTCTATTTACACTAGAGTTTCCTTCTCTTGAGTTAGCACATTAGTTGGAATTAACAAAAAATGATGCTATAAAATTAAGGTTGGATAAGTGTTGGGTGAATATTTTGTAATTCCTTTAACAATTACAAAATGGTAGTTTCAACCATATCTATGACATCTAAGAAATTAATCTCTCCTCTCATAAAGGGGAGGATCCCTTCTTATTGCTCACTAAATAAACTAGTAGTTAAATTATGCTTGTGTACACTACAACTATCCATAGGGGTGTTTCCATCATCCTATTCTCTTCTTTCATAATATATGTTTCCTTTTATAAAGTTACAATGATATTCCCTTGATGTTTAAAACATGTAACAAACTATAATGCACTAGTTGGAGCAAGAATGACCAATATCCAATTCATTTAGATGTAAGAATAACTAGAACAATGCCAACAAGTGATGATAACAAGAAAATCCATAAAATCCCAAAGTCTTGTCACTTTCCACGATGATTTTGAATGGTAACAAGTGTAGCAAGTTGTAGCTCAAAGACTATCAATGACCAACACCAAAGATCCATAAGAATGTAGCCAATAATCATGGCTCAAAGACTTCGATTAATTAACCAAATTCACACACAAATACATAAATATTCAAACACAATATTGTAGCTCAAAGTCTATCAATATCAAATCTGAATTCCCTTCAATAGTGAAATATTACACCACTTTAACAAACCAATTTCAAGATAATGTGATAAGAGACATCAGAACAATCTTACACAAAAAATATGCTCCAAAAAAAATCAAGGTTGGATGCAAATCCACTTCTTTTATTGATTAATTTCGATATGCACATTCAACACAAAGATTTAAGTATGCTTTTCAAAATAGGAAAAATTTTGTTTCAAAAGATTAAAGGTCCATTAAAAAAGAAACTCCCTCATATATATATAGGAGAGTTGAGAGCTAATCTAGGAAAGCAATAACTAATTTGACTTATTCAACAAGAGAGTCCGATTTGATTTATGGCTTCTCTATTTTTACATGTAATTATATTTTGAAAGAAGACATGTAAAATGTTGAAAACTAATTACATAAACCATGAAAAATAATGAAAATTAAACTAAGAGAAAAACAAGGCATGTTCATCTTTCTTCACTGTCTTTCTCCAATAAATCCTCATACTTCTTCATGACTACTTGAACTTCTTCATTATCAGGACCTAAAGTATGGTTGGAGATAGCAAGGACTCTTGTGATTGAATCCTTTGCAGTGTTGCAAAATTTCTTATGCCTTTCTAAATACATCTTGAGGTTATCTAGGGTTGATTGAATATCCATTAATCTTTCCATCTAAGCCATTGAGAAGGCTTGATATTTAAATTATTTTTGGATCAAAGATGTGAATTCCTGAACAACTTCATCAAAAGAAAGGACTTTTTGATTATCATCAAGTAACTTGCAAGAAAGCTCCTCAATTTTGTGGACAAGATGCAAATAATTTTCTTCACTAACTTCACAAGCATCTTGCAAGTCTTTGATCAATTGTTTGATGATATTGATCTTGTGTATCATTTTTTCTTTTACCTTAACAAACATCTCTTTATTGGGAATTATCCCAATTTCATCAATGCATCAAGCTTAAGTTTCTTCATCTTGATCCAAGCTTCTAAACTATTCTCTATTTCTTTCTACTTCTAGGAAAATATGTCAGTAGTTTTATCCAACTCTGATCTTATGCTTTCCATAATCCCCATTATTTCTATAGAAGATCTTAGAAGTTGTGTTCCCTATGCTATCATTCTATCCAAAAATTCATCGACTGCTCTACCTCTTGTGTGCACCTTTCGAAACTTCTGAATAATTGGATATTCAATACTCATTGCTACATGCTCTATTGATTGAAGATTGGGTAATCTTCTAGAGCACTAAAGTTAATTGCTCAAATTTGGCCTTGTATTGATCTTTAACCTTCTTTACTTCATCAAATTTTGAAATGAGAGAATTCAAATTAGACTGTACATTTTCCTTGGCACTTTCATGAGTTAACTTTCTAACTCAATCCTTGTAATGGAATATTCAAAAATATCCACTTCCTCAATAGACTTATCTGGAGGAAGTTGTGCTACCTTTGCATACATGTATCCTACTTTATCCACTAGCAACCTATAAATAATCTTTTCTTTCTTAGATTTTGTCTTTATAGGTGCCAAATTCCCAAAGTCAAAGTCGTCTGGAGAGACAAATTGCTTCTTCCTTTTTGGTGTATGGGATGAAATTCAAGGGGGAAGTTGAGAAGAACTCCCTCCTGGACCAGCAGCCATAGCTTGTGTTGATGTAGCTGCACTCATGAAAGTTGTTATAGTTGGTGAAGTTTTATTCAAAATTGTACTAGGAATTTCCACACTTATAACTTGACTAGACTTAATCATAAATTGTTCTAAATTAGATTGAGAGGCTATATTAAAAGAAGGTGATGATAAACTTGGCAAAGAAGTGGGAGACTCCAAAAAAATTTCTAAACCATGTTTAGAACTTTCAAAAATTGACCCCAAAGATGGGGATGAAAGAATTGACTGGATAGATACGGTAGGAGTAATCACAATAGTAGGAATGACTATAGCAGTGATTGGTAAAGGCTGTTCAATAGAAACAATGAGAGGAATGGAGGTAGACATAGTAGTAAAATGGGAGAAGTAATAGGTGGATCCTCTAGGAAATTCTCATGAGGAGACACTCATTCTTCCTCATGTTGTTCCTCTTCTTCTTACCCTTCTTCCCGAACTGATTTTTCTTCTATGCTTATATATGGACCTTTAGTTGTTTGAATTTTACCCCCTTTTATAATGAATGTAATCTTGGGTTTGGAAGTCCTTGAGATAGGCACATCTCCCTTATTCTTCGTCCTTAGCTTAGATGTCCTACCTACTTGTCCTTGAGGTTCCTACCCCTCTAACCCAGTGCTAAAAGGTTTCAATTGTATCCCTTTTTCTTCTAGCCATACATTTGTGTTAGCTAGAATAGGTTCAAATCTTTCTCTAATTGATGGCATCTCCTTCTTGGACCATTGAATTGAAGGTAGAGGGGTACTTGCTACATTATTCCTCTCGTAGGATGGATCTAAAATATCTCCATCATCTTCAATTTCCTCCAAAATATTAGTCATATCAATATTTTTAATTTTCTCTAGGGTTAACCGGTAGTAATCCAACTTTCTTATCTCCTCCTTTGTTCTATAATCTTCCCGCACATCTTCAATCCTATGTATGTGAGTGTAGGCCTTCTTAATTTTATCTTTAATACCTCGGTAATCAAAATTGAGCCTCTTTTTGTGGGTCTTCATGGTAACCAACTTCATCTTAGATTCTATAGCTTTAGCTTTTGGGGATGTTAAGATAGAATACATGCCAATTGTGAGGGGAAACTTAAAGCCTAGTTTGTGAGACTCCATCTACTTGTTGTGAACTAACATAATCTTCATGCAAAGATCCATTAGACCAATCTTGTCACTGGAGTACCTTAGGAACATGTAGGGATAACCCATGAAGCAACCAACTCTTAAGTAGGTGAATGTGGGAAACTACAAATATAGGCAACCTTATTTGTTGACCACTACTCATGCTTCATCAGAAACTCTTTTCTTTTCAAGTTCAGGATCAAACATGCATAGGAAAGGAGCGAATAAAACATCATTAACTCTTCTAAAATGATGAATACTTCCATCAAGAGTTATCTGGGGATAGTACTTATATACTAGAGTCATTATTTTGTTTCCCTCTGATGTTAACCCTAGAAAATTCCTCATTGTAGTAGAAACATACACCAAATATTCATGATGTCATATAAAAATTTAGTGAAGTACGTACCTTTATCAGTTGATCATGAATTGCATCACTAATTAGTTGACCCCAAATATTTGTTGCTTCTTCCTCATTATGATCTTGATGTATAAATACATTCAGTCCTAAAAGGTAGACGAAGTGGGCAATCCTTTCACTCTGCTGATAAGAGTGATCAAATCATTCACTTCATCAATGAAGTCACTTCATGGAAAGCTCTGAGGCCATCTTGAAATATTTTTCCTTAGGTTTTTCAACCACTTACTATTGATCATCTTCTTACAAGTATATGTATCTTTCTCATATTCTTCTTATGCATATTCCATAGTGATATCTACATATGTGTCAATACTAGGACACAAAAAAGCTTTATCAAAGAATTCCAATCTATCCTCATGACCACATTTCCATTTGCATCCCTAACACTCATCCTTATTGTAGTGTGTCATAACTTGGAGAACAAATTCAAGATGATGTTATTGTAGTGCTCTGAACTATACACTTCATACCATTATCCAATGGTTGCTTCTAGTCCTTTCCACAAATTGAACATATAACATGCCCAATTTCAATATCCTTTATCTCATCAATGTTCCAGGACACTTCGGTGAGAAAACCCCTTGGTATGTACTTCATGGCTTTTTCTTTGTTGGGAGAAGGATTCAACATCTAAGGAGCAATTAGCAAAGATTGTATCCTTTTGGAAAGTAGATGTGAAAGTTTGAAATGCATGCACAAACAACTGCATTACAAGTTTAGTTTTTTCTAGTGTTAGAAAAACTTGCAAGGTTGGAAATGCATAAGTGGGAAAATTTTGAGCAATTGCATGATATTGGAGGGCTTAGGCATGATAGTGGTGAAAAATGGATAAAAAGCAGACAAATTGGCAAGTGGTATGCAAAGTGGAATTTTTTTTTGAGTGTTAGCAAAATTATGCATTCTGGGTGTAAGGGCGCCAAATTTTGAAGCCTCTACATGTGGATATTGCTTTTAGTGAAAAGACGCTAAAAATTAGTGCTTCTACAAGCATTTTTATTTTGAGTTTAGTTGCGCTAAAAATCAATGCTCCTACACTTTGGTGGATCAAAAAGTTGCAAGGTTGGAAAAATTTTCCGACCTTGCATGGGGTAAAATATTAAGTGCATACACAGAAAAAATCACCACTCAAACACCTCATTTGAAGTATAATGCAAATGTAACATTTTTTACTATTGCTACATGAGAAACACATGGAGTTTGTGTAATGTCGGGGAAAAACCTTGACCATGCACTGTTTGGTCGTTTCTCATGCAAAGGTGGCAAAAAACACCACCATTACATGTTGGGTCAGGCCTTTTAGGTTTAGGTGGTGAATTTCACCAACCTAACACAAGTAAAGTCTTAAATGGTGAAGGTGGTGAATTTCACTGCTTAAACAATAGGAAGAACATGCTAGAAATTTTGCAACCGTGCACAAAAGGTATAACATGTATTGTCAAGAAAAAAATCCCCGAAATCATACGTAGAACAGTGCAAACTTCTAGCTCAATTGGTATGCTTTGAAATGTCATGGTGCAAAGATTCAAAGCGATCATATGTAAAGATTGGGGTTGGTTTGTGTGTTGGTTGAAAATAAAGCTACATGGTCGACACAAAAAATGAAATAAAATATTCATATTACGGATTCTAATCCCAAAATGTAGGGAAAAATGTTGTTAGCATCAACATGTAAAGAAAAAATTATTTCACCCATTTCACACAACATTTAATGGACATTTCAACAAATTGGAACCCTAAATGGATTTGATTCATTTAGCAAAGGTGGGTATGCAACTAGGGTTTCAAAAAATAATGAAAATAATATCAATGCAAATGGAGTTTACACCAACCTTAGGAAAACAAAATGATTTAAACTATACAAAAATGGGAAAACATGTAAACCCTAAACACAAACCCAAACAAAATGGAGAAAGGTGGAAGAAAAGAGCATACCTGAAAAAGAAAATATGTTGATGAAAACCCTAGCGAAAACAACGAGAAATTTTCCCAAACTCATAAAGAATTTGAAGGTGAACACAACAAACACCTCAAGCACATGAAAGATTAACGTGAGAAAAATAAAAAGCTAAAATTAAATTAACATGGGAGGAAAAACAACTTAAAAACCGATTTAAAATGAAATTAAATCTCCATTAATGCCACTCGTGTGGACTTCGAGATGTCGAGTCATCAAAATTCTCCACCCCAAAAATTTTAACAACTTTGACAAATGACATGTAGGGTCGGTGAAATTCACTGACCTTGCATGTTTTTTTTTTGCATTGGAGATGCAAGGGCACTAAAATTTAGTGCTCCTACATGAGCGAGAAAAACATTAACATTGAAAATTGAAATTTTGCAACTTTGTCCATTTTGTAAATTTAAAAAAAATGAAAGGGGTCAACACATGAAATGATGTTTCGAGGTTCAGGACCACGCATGAGGGCAAGTATGATCTGCCTTGTTTTGCATTCTTAGAGTACATAGGCTACAAAATAGATAAGTTTTGTAGGGGTTATCCCATGAATTGAACACAACTGGATTCGAGGATAACAATAAGCTAACAAAATTGGAAGAAATAAGGAACAAGGCCATGTAGACCCTTGGGAATCAATAATCATAGGTAAATATAACCTTTGATAGAAAGGCTATCAATAGAGTGTTCAAAGAGGTCAACTTGGTCATAAAATGGGATGTAAACAGAGCCAAGGCTGGTAGGAATAATTTTTTTGATGCCATATAGAGTGGCCCTTATATCATCATTGGTTGCAAAGAGGCTGAATTGTGATGCTCTTCTTATCCTAGTTAGTGGGATCTACCTCAAGCTTTTCTTTTGAGGTAAAACTATAAGAATTCATGTACCATAGATTTTTTATTTTTTATTTTTTTTCAAGAAGTACTTCACACACTTTGTATTTCCATTAGGAAAATGCATGATTTAGGTTTGTTCTTTATTTTTCCTCCAAGTTTTGTTGCACATGTCTTGTTTTGGCTTCCCAAGTCAAGTCCTATTCAATTTTTCCCTCTGTGACTCTATGCCCAATTAATTTCTTAAGGATTATAGGTTCCCATTTTTAGCAAGAAAACATCCCATAGAAGTTTTCAAAATATAGTCACTATATGCCTCCCTCCTTGCACTCTTCACTATTACAAATGATATGAGAAATTTAATATGAATTGTGTTTCTCTCTGCAAATTTCTAGGGTTTTAGACCCATAGTCTTTAAGGTTTCTCTTAATCCCTTAAACCCTAAACCCTCTACATAGGGCTTGCATTTTATCTTTTAATCCTTTGGTGACTTTACCAACCTATAAAAATCTTGTTAAGTAATATTTCCAAGTCCCAAGATTCATCTTTCCATCGTCCCCTTATCCTAGTTACCATTCAATCCATTTAGACGCATGCTCTTTAAAAGCATTTAAGTCTTTGGTTAAGTGCAATCACATGGTGGTCCCTACCTTTTACCACTTGGAACCCATGTGGTTGTAATTTATTAGAGAACACATTCAAAATCTATGAGCTCACTCAAGTTGTGCTCATATGCTATGTTGTTGCGTAGATTTTATTATCTTACCTTCGTACTAGTATTAATGCTTAGGGGACCATGTTTATTTTGAGGTATGTCATTCTTATTAGTAACACATAAATTTTAGGTTATCATAAGCTCAGAAAGAAATAAAAGGTCAAACATACACTCGTGTAAGATGACACATGACACGTACTCAAGCATGGGATTGAGTAAAGGTATTGGGAATTGTCGATTACCAACTTAGAGTGACAAGGTGCTAGGTTTCCTCTCTTGATTATAGTCCACAATATTTCTTCATAGCACAAATTTAAAAAGGATTCCTACCTCAAGGTCGCAATCGTGCACTATGTTGTTGTGTGTCCTCAATTTTACATTGTTCGACATGGCCTCTTCTTCAACAAGCTCACATTATCCATGGTGATCCTATTATTTAATGACTCAAGGGTTCAATCCAATGAATTCCCTCTAGGCGTAATATAGCCCAACCACATCTATGTGGCCTACATCCAGCTGGAACCACTAATATAGATTTTACAATTTCATTAGAGTGCAATATTTCTTTAGTTTAGCATGACTTGAACTCAACCCAGCTATTGATATTTTGTGATAGTGAACAAGTTGTTCCATCAGAAAATTTTGAAAGTAGATCAATGATCCAAATTACAACTTCATAGATGACTAGTGGAAAATTCAAACCTTTGAGCGAATACCCCTAGTTTTGAAGAAATGACAATTGAATGCTCAATGATCCTCCCAATTGCAATTCTAACCTACAATGACTCTACAGTGATCATAAATTATTTCTCCACATATTGTAAGGTAGAACACATTGTCATACTACATTCATTGGTTTCATAGGCCCCATCCTTAGCCACACACTGTAGTGGATTCTATGGGGTTTTTCTTGCACTCCTCAAATTCATTATGATGAAACATATCCTAATGTTAGGAATGTTTTACCATACTTGTAGATGGGATTGAGTTGGATAGATGCATGTTCTCTATTGGTTTTGTAGATGGTTAGGGTTTTAGGGTTTTAGCCTTGTCTTATTATAAATCCTGATTGAGACTCTTTTGTAATGGTTCTTTTTTGGTTTCTCTTGTAGAGACATGTATTTTGCAACTGTAAATATGCTCATGCCTTTGAATTAATGAAAAATAGTCATTTTCACCTCTTTTCATTTCTTACTCTTTGGAAAGCCTTCTTACCTCTATGTATGAATATTGTTTACTATTTCCATGTTTGTGTGTTATGTAAAACTAGTTTTTAGGACTAGTTGTAGGTTAAATCTTCCCTCTTAGTGTTTATCCAACCTCAACCTCCATATACACCTTAGGGAATTGGTATAACACAAAAATGTGTAAATTCGGTTGGATTTTTAATTAGTCCTTTGTAATATTTTGGGTAGGAAGTATCACTCTAATTTAGGTGCATTACCACCCCTTTATTTTCTTCATTTCTCTTGCTTCCCTTTTTCCTTTTGCAAGATGTTAGTTTTAGGATTAGTCAAGGATTATTTTGTGCTAGGTTGGACCTATACAGGTGTATTTAAGATAGAGTGGAAGCCAATCTTCTCCAAAGGTCTGATCTCAATATCAAGGGTCCCACACCTAAGATTAGTCCCATTGTGTCACTAGAATGTTGAGCCTAGTTTAGCAAGGTACAATTTCTTGTGACAACACTAATCAACTAGGATTTTTAATCCTATAAAAATATTATTTGATTTTATTCCTATGGATATGATACATAAAATTGGGGTTATGTATCTCAAACCATGATGGAAAGACTGAAAATAGTATCCTAATACATCATTTTGTAATTACAAATGTCACAAAGGGCATGCTTAGATTTCATCACATTTGTACATGAAGCAAAATATTAATGGCAGATGGGCTCGTCAATGCTCTAGTTCATGGTAGTGTATATTTGATATTGTTTGATCAACCATGATCATTGAATTGAAACTTGCTCATTTTGACTAGTGCATTCTTATTTTAGGTTTTTCCTACTAGTTTCAAATTGATTCATCTCAAAGTTATTAATCCTCATTGGCCTTTATGTGGGCACTATGAGATAACTAAATACCTCTTCTTATTTTTTCTTATCTATGACCCAGGTGGCTTGGAATTGGGTTCATGATTTTTTCAATATTTTTAGACTTGATCCTTTTTCTTGGAACATGATCTTGATAGGAGAATAACCTAGAATCCTTACAAAATTTTCTCAGATATTGCATGCTTTCAAAGAGAAAATCCCATTGAACATTTGGAAAGATACAAATTTTTTCCCCTTTTTAGGATGTTTGTTAGTGGTAAATTCTTTTATGTATTTTAAATATGCAATTATATATATATGCTAATGTAAATTCAAGTGCAAGCTAAAAAAGTGCACTTGGAGTTGCTTACTTACATGTACTTCTTGACCATTTGGTAATGCATTGTATACATTTTTTGGAGTATTGTCAACATTCCTTCCAATAGGGACAAATCCCATTCTAGAGGATGTCAACTTGGTTTGAATGGTAATTCCCATGGAAATAACTCTCATGCTCCTCACTATAGAGATTTTGGTCATAGTGCATGGATGGTCATAAACCTCCCATTGTAGCGTCATAAACAATTTTTTCTCAAAATTTCCTACTAGATTTGGCATCCTCTTTGGTGCATGTGCTTAATTAGGCTTGTGATGTATTGGTTTTGTCATGTTTTTGGCAAAATTAATTAAATCCCTATTTATTTGGCATTTGCAAAACAAATTATATTTGGACCCTAGCGCAATGCATTTGTGTCTTGGCTATTTGTGCTTGAATTTTTGAATTTGAAAGTTAGTCTGAGTGTGATTTAGAAAAAAACTTGTTTGCCAACCTCCCTAAATGGTTATTTCAATATGTGTGAATTCATATATATACAACTTCTTCCCTCCATAACTCTATAGCAATTAGACAACTAATATAATTAATGCAATCCAAAAGGAAAAATGAGAAGCAAGAGAAAAAGATGATTAAAGATAGAATTTTAGTCAATTACAGTCTACAATCCATTAGTAAATTCATGTTCAAGTATTGTATGATGTAACTTCTTATTTATTGTTATTATTATATGTGCTAAAACTTGCAAGATCTTAAGGATGTTTCTCCATCCTCCTTGTGTGAGATTAGCATAGATGCTAGTCCAACAAGGATTTCAGATTTGAGTGGTAAGATATCATTGTGTTTTCATTATCTTTTTCATTTATTTTTTCTTCTTCTCTCCCAAGATCACATGGTCTTTATCATCTATCATCATTGTCATTATGAAGGTGGGAACACCAACATGGGGTTTGACCAAGGAAACCCCTTATATAGCACAACTCTTTTCCCTCTGACTATGTTGCAGATGTGTAGGATGCTACTGTGTAAAGTGGATTTGAAATCTCAACTATTTTTAGGACTCCAAAACTATAGTTCTTGTTTTCATGCACACATCATTGATAAACTAGGGCATGTTGATTATTTGGACATAGTTGCACTTTGGATCATGATATTCACAATCACAGGTCGTCAAATATTACTCAATTTTTACAAGAACTAAAAACTTAATTTTTGGCATTCCCATACACACACGATATGTTGGTGTCTTGCTTGTCTAGTTCTATCTTTCAACACCACATTCTTCTTTGCATCTCCTACCTAGATCCGCTCTTTGTTTTTGATATTCTATTATGTAAGTTTTGTATTATGTCATACTTAGTCAATTTGATTATCATCCACCTAGTTCATTACATCACCTTATCAATCCTTGCACACCCAAAAAAGGTACCAAAACCCTACCAACCTGCTTGGCTCTCCCTTGAGGACACCAACCAAAAAAATATCCTAGTTGATTTTGTGTCTCTAATGTTTCAGGTGAAAAGATTGATTTAGGTTAGGACATTCTCTTCACCACCTAATACCCATCAAAATTTAGCTTCTTATGCCCATGATAATGGTGCCTCTAGTTGGCTAGGTAATGGCAATTTTTCTCATCTTTCCTTAGCTATTTCTCCTCCTAGGGTTGTTGAAATATCTCTTGATGATGAATATGATAATGATGGCACTCCTAAATATTAGGAGCCTATCCTTAATGGTTAGGACAATCTTAATGTGTGAAAACTAGATGATCATGACCCACATCCTATGACTAGATCAATAGTTCCTGCTACTTAGTAGCTTTATGTTTTCTTTATTAATAATGTTGTTTAAGGCTTTTCCTTGAATAAATTATGAGGTGTGAATTTTTCCATCCACATTTATTTGTGATTTAGTATATTTTCATAAAGTTTATATGGTTTTTATAAATGATACAATTTCATCAAAAAATAAAATTACTCTTAAATAAATAGAATAGTTCCATGTCTTACATATTAATGTGTCAATATGTTTATGTGTGCCTATATAGCAATTTAAATAACTATTAAATTATTAGAAAATAAAATAGGTCTTCAAATAAAATAATAGTTGTAGTAAAATAACACTCAAATAAGCAAAAAGATTTGATGTCATATTTGATTATTAATCTCTCTCTCTATATAGATCCATGAATTGTAGGCTTTAGGGAAAAATAAATACATAGGTATTATTTTTTATGAGGATGATAATAGATTACAAAAGCCCAAGTTGCACATAGGTACTATTCTTTATGAGGAGGATAATAGATAACACAACTCTTTATGAAGAATAAGACAAACTTCTATTGTAACCAAAGATGACTAATGAGTACAAAATAATCATAATAATTATAAACTAAACTAACAATAAAACAAAGTTTTACTTTTGAGATGACTAAATAAAATAAAATAATCAAACTAAATTATCATTTTCAATATTAATTTTATTTCAAAGATTTTAAAAATTATTAATTTTAAAATATCTATATTATTTTTATAACATAAACAAATGCTTTAAATTTTATATTTCTCATATCTATTAAATAAATTTATTTAAAATATCTATACTAATTAATTTTTTATTATACATTTAACATATTATATTAATTATATTAATATCTTATAATGTCAAATACATAAGAGATTTTTAATACCTAAATTAGTGCCAAAAAACAATGGAAAATATAAAATCTTAGATTAGTGTGAGTATTATAGTTTTAACTTTTGTCAATGGACGTATGTTTAAGCATGATCATGGGCCATCCTAACAGATATTCTCCGCCGACAAATAAGTTTGATACCTTTTATAACTAAAATTAGGATCTTTTACTAATAACTTATCATTTTTGTTTTGAATTTAATTTTGGATGTTGTGTGTCATTTAAAAAATAATAACTTATCTTTATTCTTTTATCTTTTTATATTAATTTATTTCATTAAAAAAACTCATCATTAATTAAAACGATAATTGAAATTAAACTTCCGTGTCATCTAGTAGTCATATGCTTTAAACATGGACTATATTCTATTCTATTTATTTATTATAGTAAATAATTTTAAATATTTTCTTAGATTCTCAAAATTATATTAGTATCTAAGATCACATATTATGGTAAATAAATATTTTAATATGATTTTAAATATAGAAGATTAATTGATTTAAGTCATCAATGACTTAATATAGAAAGAACAAGTAAAATATTAAATCTGTTTATTTAAAAAAAATAAAAAATTAATAAAATCATAAAATTATTATTATACTAATTAATAGATTAAATCATTTTATAAAATGGTATTGTCAATTTATAGATGAATCTTTTTACTTTTATTAAAAAAAAAGAAAATTAATATAATGAAGTCAACTCCTTACCAATTGAAAAATTAATAATTTAAAAACAATCTTAGTACTAATTAAGATATTCATCTTAATTAATCAAATGAAATTTAAAAAACACATATTCGTGACCTTAAGCCATGCAAAACCAATATATTATAAGCTTAAACATAAAATTAAATTTGAGATTAGATTCTATCTTATCTAATCCAAAGGGTAAGAGAAGAAGACCAAGTCAAACCAATATGGGAAGCATTTTCAATACTTATAAAAAAATTATATATGTATAATTAATGTGATTTTTATTATTGTTTTTATTTTTAATTGTTCTAATTTTTTAAGTGTATAATATTGTAGAAAAGAAAAGTGTATGTCTTAGTTTTAGTACTTCCTTCAATATTATTGCAATGACTTTTGTTTTTTCTTGTTTAATTAATTATTAATTAGTTATTAAAATGAACTGAATTATTATAGTGCTTTTTTAAGAAATAGATTTTACCTTGTCTCCATATGCTTTATCTTATATAAGTTAAGCTATAAGGTAAATAATGATAATAATAATAAATATTTTAGTAAAAATACTAGTTGACCAAAATTCATTATTTAATTTTCAAATTTTCAAATTTAAAATTTAAATTTATAAGTTTTTTGTTCTAGAATATAGGCATGCAATTGTTTTGTCCCATTGAATTAAAATTAATAATTTACAAAAAATATCTAAATTGTATATTATTATCATTTATAAATTAATAAATTTATTTTAATTTAATATTATATTTATATAATATTATTTTAATAATATAAAATATACAATTGATTTTTTAGGAAAATGAAGTGAAGTAGAATGGATTTTGACTTCTCTCCATATGCATTATCTTATATAAGTTCAGTTACAAATTAAATAATGATAATAATAATAAATATTTTAGTAAAAATACTAGTTGATAAGGTTTGACCAAAATTTATTATTTAATTTTTAAATTTTCAAATTTAAAATTTAAATTTATAGGTTTTTTTTCTAGAATATAGGCATGCAATTGTTTTGTCTCATTGAGCTAAAATTAATAATTTACAAAATATATCTAAATTGTATATTATTATCATTTATAAATTAATAAATTTATTTTAAGAATAACTGTTTAATAATATAAAATATACAATTATTAAGATTTACATATTTTTGATAATTAATATATCTTATAATGTAAAAATTCTAATATTTTTAATTTTAATTTTGTATTTTGATATTTTATTAATATATTAGTAATATTACTTTTTTTTTTTATAAAAATATAGCTTTAGAAAGTATTTTTGTTTTTACTAATTTACATTTAACATAAAAATTGAAAATATTAAAAGAAATAATAAAATTATTTTAATGATAACTTATAAATTTATTTTAAAAAGTTGTGGCAGTAAAGGGGCAACAATGGCACATTGATTTGCAGCTGATGTTCCCTTGTGGCTTTGGGGCAGGGGCTTCTATACCTAGCGCTCCTCTTTGTCAACACGTACTCACCCATTTGGCAAGTGTGTATTCGAGCTTGATTGATGTGAATTCATTTCCTGAGTACAATAGGATCCAACTGGAAGTTTGGTTAAAGGTATAAAGAGAAGCTTTGGCTTAATTATGTGTGGCAACGTACGGTGGCAGACTAGACTTACCGAATTATAATCACCTTAGGTAGATTGCAAATCTAAAATATCGTACAGGACATCCAATTAGTAAAGTGAAAATAAATGACCATAATCACAATATATGGTTGGCTTCTACAAATAGGTGGGGTAGTGGGTGACACCTCATTCAATTTCTGCTTGTGAGTTCTACCTGTGAAATGCAATGGAAACACCTATATTTAGCTTGATTCCATGAAAAGAAGATGTCCTTCCAAGGGGAGATACCAAACAAAAGGTTGAAGACCATCTTGGCTTCAGAACACCCTTTGATTCTATTGGCTGTGAAGAAGGTGCTAGGGAAGGAATTTCTAATTTCCTTCCATCAATTTAGAGTCAAATTGAATATAGTTACAATGTTTTTGGTTGTACTCTTGTATATGGGGGTGAGTAAGGTGAAGGTGAAACTATTGTGTCATAAGGTTTTCTCACATGTCTTTCTGATGAAATTGATGAAGCTCTTAACAATGTGGATGATAACCTCTTAATTTCACTACCTCAGAATTTCTACATGTCATGAGGCTGAGGGGCAGAGGTGAAGAAATTCTCAGTTGTCTGCACTCTGGAATCGAACACCCTGGAAAGGCGATGGGGAGAAATGGACCGGTGCATCACCTTTCTAATGCAGGTGAAAAACATTGCTCAGGTGTTTGTTCAGGCTGGGTGATGAGGTTTGTAGAAGAAGAAAGGGTGGTGCTGGAAGTGGATGTTGAGGGTGACATCAACTAGGGGCGGGGAGAGGGTGAGGAATGGGTGAAAGAAGATTTTAGAGACATTGAAGAGAAATAAAATAGTCAGGCTCACTATGCTTGTGGTAACGAGTTCCCAGTGGTTGTAGGTGTGCTTGCAACACAGAGGATGTGCGAGGAAGAGGATGATTAGTTCTAGATAGGTGTTGTCAAATTTTTGGTCTTTTGTGTTTTTTGTACAAATATAATGTGGGGTGTTCTCATAGTCACACAAGTTTTGTAATCTGTGGGTGCCATCATAATTTTAATAGTCAATTGGGTATGTAGAGTCAAATATAGTATATAGTATGTTGTCAAATAGAGTAGATAATGTCCTCAATACTGGATTCTTTGGGCTAGAGGTGGTTGAGAAGTGGTATATAAAATGACAAGTTCTCTATCAAGAATAAAAATATCACTATAAATTTTTTGATAATTAATATAAAGGGTGTTGCCCCCTGCAGCTCTATTTACTGATCAAAATAGAAATTGTTTTAAAAAATCATTTATTAAATGTTTTATAATATTTTTAAAAAATTATTTTTAAAAAATATTAAATATATAATTATAAAATCAATATAATTTATATTTATAATATTATTATTAATACAAAAATAAAAAATGAAACAACCATGTTATTATTATTATATTTATTTGACTTTAAAATTATTTATTGATATATTTTTGAAAATCATATAAGAAATTATTAAAAAAAATTGAAACAATGCGGTGATGTTGTGAAGTTCCTACAAATGTAGGATGGTTTTGTTCTTTGACTCATAAAAAATTGAGAACAACAATGGTTCGATCAAATTTGGATAAGGTATACAATCATTAGTTACTAGTGTAACTTGGAAAATGGGCATTATTCATAATGAAGATAAAGAATTAAAGTAGTAACCACAAATTTGCAATTTAATACCTAAATGCAGTCCAAATCAATCAATAGAAAACAAGCAACAAAAATGAAATCAGATTCAAATAATCAATACATTTACCTTCACCATGTTGACATGAATTACTTCCATTGTACTTATTTGCTTGCTTTGATTTCAGAATATAATATACACTTCTTTCACCTTAATATCAAGTGTGTGAAATGATAACAATGATGTAAACACCAAAGTTCATGGTTACCCATTGTTGTGCATGTTTTGCACACACGCCCCGCCTTAGGCAGGGACCCCCTCTTTTCACTCTCGAAGGGCTACTTTTCTCCCGTCTCATTTTGCGCGCCCCTTTCCTTGAGCCCAAATTGGTCATGTGACTTCAAACGATCAAATTCCCCTAACCAAATTCACCTACCTGAGTTTTTTCAAGTCTTTTACTTTCACGGAAGTGCCCCTGCGGGTTTCCCGTCGCCCGTTGCCTCGGCGTCCTCCAAGCCTAGCGGACCCATAGCTACAGGTCACCTCACATGGGTCACCACTCATGTTTCACTATTGAGTAGAAATTGATGCCCAACTTCCACCTGTATGGAAGGCTTCACACTTAGTTTCTCTATTTGAGCCTTGACTGAGCATCCGAACAAGCGTGAGATCCCACATCTCACCTAACCTGGGTCCGCCATACAAAGAAATCAATGCACGCCATCAATGGAAATTGGCCCATAAACTTTGCTCCATACCCTTCATTTTACTTGGGGCATTCAAATCTGGGGCGAAGCAAAGTCCCCCTTCCGTTTTTCCACGTTTTGCCTTGTTCCTGCTAACTTGGTCCCTGATCGTTCGATTCACTTTTCGCTTTTTCCTTGATTTTTGACTTTGGGGAAAAGTTTCATGTGGATTTGGGATGTTTTTGTGGTGTCAAAGTGAACTGCCAAGGTTTCGTTAAGTTTTGGGAGGTTGCAAAAATTTCATTTCGGGACCCAGCCCCTTCGTGGCCGTTTCCAGGACTTCGTCCCTCCTTGGCCATTTTGACCTTCCATCGGCCCTCGATGTTTCAGCTTCAGGAACTCGACCCCTCTATGGTCGTTTTCGGGACTCCGTCCCTCCTTGGCCGTTTTGACCTTCCATCGGCCCTTGGCATTCTGACTTCTGGGACCTATTCCCTTCGTGGCCGTTTCTGGGACTCTGTCCTTCCTTGGTTGTTTTGACCTTCCGTCAGCCCCTGACGTTCATGCTTCTGGGACCCAACCCCTCCATGACCGTTTCTGGGACTTCGTCCCTCCTTGTCCGTTTTGACCTTCTGTCGGCCCCTGGTGTTCTGGATTTTAGGACCCGACCCCTTAGTGGCCATTTCTGGGACTCTATCCCTCCTTGGCCATTTTGACCTTCTGTTGGCCCCCAGCGTTTTGGCTTCCGGGACTTGGCCCCTTAGTGGTCATTTTTGGGACTCCGTCCCTCCTTGGTCATTTTGTCCTTCCATTGGGCCCCTTCGTTTTGACATCCAGGACCCGGCCCCTCCATGGTTGTTTCTGGGACTCCATCCCTCCTTGGCCGTTTTGACCTTCCATCGACTCTCGACATTCTGGCTTTCGGGACCTGGCCCCTCCGTGGCCGTTTCCAGAACTCCATCCCTTCGTGGCCATTTTTGGAGCTCCGTCCCTCTGTCATCGTCTGGGACTTTCCTTCCAGGCCGCCATGTGCTCATTGTTGTTTCAAAAGGGATGGTGACCCTTCAGCTTTCCCCTTCCAAAATTTCACTTTTTTGAAAATGAGTCCAATCTTAAGGAAGTTTGTCTTTGAATTCTTTCTTCCCCTTTTCCCATGCGCTATAATTGAAAAATATTGGTTTCGCTAAGTTTTGTGAGGTTTGGGAACTTCCCTTTCAGCTTGTTATCCCCCGTTCGCTATCCACCTTCCTTCTGCCTTTCATCCATTGCCCGACATCCGTCGGCGCTTCCAGGCCTGGCCTTGGGGAATGTTGTCCCCCGTTCACTATCCACCTTCCTTCTGCCTTCCATCCGTCGGCCCCCCCTTGGGCCCGCATTAATGTTTATGGTTCAAATGAGCTCCAATCATGAATATTATGATCTTTTGATGATGCATGGATGGATCTAACAAGGAGTTTGCAAGGTTTGACTAACATTTGTCTTGATTTGTGTATCAAAGCACTTACGACACTTCATGTATGCAGGATTCAAGAAGCCTACTGCGGGTCCATCAAGGAGACCCATTGAGATAGTTGAACAAGGAAAAACACATAGCTCCTATCACCATTCATTTTATATCCACCTTTCCTTGTAGCACCCATCAACGGAGCTGGCATTAGAAGAAGGCCTATGTCCTTGAAGGTGGTGGGAGGGAGCAGCTGTTTCCTCTCTCCAAACAAACGATCACAATCCATCAGGAGTTGTCTCATCATTTGATCCATTTAAAAATGATGCAAAGTTGTAAACGAGTTTCATCTAATCCAATGGACAATGTTGCGAACACATCAAGCAAAGAGTAGCCTTCTGACAGTTTCAACTACAATGAAAAGGGAAATCAGCTAAATGACGAAGCTGCTACATCACCTAAGTACTAGATGACAAAACAGGGGAAAAATGAAATATGTATTTTAAATTGCTAGATAATGGGGGGTAGGTGAATCCCTAATGTAATCAAATCTAAGCCACACAATGTAATTCAATCCTAGCCATTGCAATAGAGAGCTACATTGCATGATTTATGGATGTTTCTCTTGTGTTTCTTCATTATGCATGCATGGTTCTACTTCCCTCTTAGTTTAGTTGTTAGTTGCTTGAATGGAAGTGGTGATGGTGATTGTTGTTTCAGTATTTGATGAATTTCCAGCTCATGCTTTTTGTGGTTCATTGATAATGAGTCACTTTGCAAAGCTAGTATGATCTCTTTACTTCATTGCTACAACTTAGTTCAATTACATGTGCATGATGTGTTTGTGTAATCTGAAAATCTGCAGTCCTTAGAAGATTGCACTAGTTTTGTGTAGCTGTAGGTTCTCTTGGTCAAGCAAAACTTACTTTTAGGGAGTTTGTCTACTATAGTAGCCTCCATGATCACTGTTCATTCGTAGTTTCAGATCCAGGAACCTTCTCTCTTCCTTGCCCTTTTTCCTTTTTTTTAATAAGTCACCTTTGGAAAGGTTCATTGCACATTGTAAAGCCAAATCCAATGATGAAATGGAGTTCAAGACTACTGTTTGAACCTACAAAAAACACACAACTCTCCCATATTAAGAACTCCATTTATAGATCCAACTTCCCCACTTTGTGACTCATCCGTAAGACCACCTTGTGATTCCAGCAAATCACATGAAACAACTGAGATATTCCAAGCACTGTCAAGACCTGACATTAGAGACCTTGGGATAGTGTTATGCAATTTGATTGTGGAAGATTGTCTTTCAAGAGAGGTGATGCACCTATGCATTACCTGTGTTGATAAGTGCATAAAAAACACATCAACAAAATTGGTGCAAGAAGGAGGGCATGGCATGTTGAGGCTACAAAGGTGAAAGTTGGAAATTGAAAAGAGAACCTTCAAGAAGAAATCTGAGATAGGGATATCTCTTTTAATGCTGAAACTTAAAATCAAGAAATTTTGAAGGAAAAAGAAGCTGAGTCAAAATGGAGCAACATGTAAAAATTGACATCACTCAGCTACATGCAGATTTAAATAGAAGACTGAGGAAACCATTGCAGCAATTCGCATCGACGAACAAGTGCAAGATTCATTACACTCGCAGACACAACAAATTGGGGTGTCTAACATTCTTGGAGAGAGTTGAAAGAGTCTTGCAAGGAGAAATTCCCTTTTGGGAAATATACCAGCCCTTGGCCCCCCGAAGACCCATAGGAAGAATTGCAAACCATGGTAGCCAAGGCATTCAAGGAGCTGATATAGGAACATTTGAGTAGCAAAGACGAACCAAGATTGGAGGAAATATTGATGTCTAGTTGGTACAGATTTCACAATGCACCCCACTCTGAATTCACTTGCTCATCATGCACAAACATCATTGCTCAAGCCAAGGGTTATTTAGACAAGTTGGAGCAGCCAACTATCAAGGAGGACGAGTCACCCCATGAGGCAAAAGAGTTGTCAACCTCCAGAGGATAGTACATTGAAGAGGAACCAAGGGATTCAACATGAACTAGTGTTTGGACAACGAACGTTGAAGCTTAAAATGAAAAGGAGTTGATTTCTGTAGGACAGTAGAAAGCTGTGATGAAAATTTAGTTGGAAGGGAGTTGGAAAGTCTTTACTCTATCAACAAAGAGCAATCCTCCACTCAAGAAGAGGAGTTGGTGATAGTTGACGATGAATCAACAAAGTTTACAGTAGAACATGATGGGACAACCAACGCAGATGCTAAAAATTCAGAAGAAGAAAAGGTTGACAACCTTGGGACAATAGAGAATAATGGAAAAGAAATAAGAAAAATTATATTAGAGGACCTCTCCTTCATAAACGATAGCGATCAAGAATTCAAAAATACAAGTTTGGAGGAGTGGGAACAACCACTCGCCGCAGCTGTCTACTATTCACCTTCCTTCCCAAATGATGATGATGACCCATTCGCGGAAAGATATGACCAGCTAGTGACAAGAATAGAAAGGGATTGGTCTAAGCTAAAATTTCAAGTGTTTTTGGAGGTGTTGTTTCTACCAAATTGGTGCAGACTCCATGATTCATCACACTCTGAGTTTGCATGTGAGCTATTCCAAGAGGTTGTCCAACAAGTTAGAAGAAAAGTGGAGCAACCAAGTGCCCGCCATCCTCTACTTGCTACCCAGATCGAAGAAGAAAACCAAGAGCCTGAATCAAGTGATGACTCAGTTGAAAGTAGTCCTCAAGAAGGCATTAGGACAACAATAGAAGAAGGACAACAATATAGTCTTGAGCTTCCGAGCGATGAAGTAGATCAAACAAGAATGTTGTCCACAAGTCATCAAGAATTTCTTCCTCTTGAAGAGAATTTGTGCACCATGGAAGATGGGCTTTATGGAAAGTCCTTGGAGGGAGATTGCATAATGGATTTTGGTCCCCTTGATGGGGTGCCATCAATTGATGACTTCTTTCCATTGGGAGTTGTATTGTGGAGGTATGCTCATGTCGAGGAAGAGCACATCCTAGAAGACGGTAGCAATGAAGACATACTCCTTGAGCCTCCGAACAGTGATGCACTAGAGTTTCTAGATTGGGAGAGGGTTCCTTCTCCATCTATAGTGATAGTGAACAAGGGGAAATGAGTGAACATCATGAGGAGATACATGAACAACAAAGAGAAGAAGATAAAGGTGAAGGTGCTAAGATAAATGCTGACAGAGATGAAGCACCTGACCGACTACAAGATGAAACTAGGATTCCCTTCACCTTGATTATTGTTGATCCTCCACCTCCATATGGCTACAGTGGGACAGATTCATGCATGTCATGTTCTCATGACATTGAACATCATCGAAATAAGGTCAATACTTGGGGAAGGAAGTGGGACAACATGCTGCCTTTTGAGGACAACAATCAAGTTGACACCAGGTTTGCAAAAGATCAATGAGATGAAGTCTATCTTCTTGAAGAATAGCTGATAGGGATTGCCAATCCCACGCAAGACATGGAAGAAGTGTTTGCTACCCTATTCTCCCTAGCTTATGCAGGCTTGATGCTTGAAATGATGCCACCTCCATGTGACAACATCCAGGTTCTATCCTTCCTTAATCCTATGAATACTTATAGTTGCATGTTTCATTTTGATTATGGGAGTGATGGAAAGAAAACTTGCTTATGGATCAACCATGGGTTTAATGAATCACCTCAATTGCTGATTTTCCCTGATTGGGTGACTGAACATGAGTGTTGCAACGTTGAATTTCTGTTTTTGAAATATAAAAATAAATTTGCATGGTTAATAATGATAACGATTCCCGTTTGCTTGTGCATGCACTATGAAATCCAATGGGTATGAGTGTCAACTCGCCTTACATGAACATAGTGCTTTGTAAATATCTCTTTGTACATAGCTCATTTTTGAGTAGTGTAGGTTTCTTGTAAATAATCCACTTTCTTGCTTTCCTTAGGTTAGTTGCTTTGTTGTAGGTTAGCTGCTTTAGATTAGTTTCTTCACTATTTTCTTTCATTGTCCCGCTTTGGTTAGTTTTGGTGTTCACTTTTCATTCGCTTTGCTTCTGTTTTGTTGTTGCTTTGCTCGGGGTTCCTCTGCTTTCAACTGGGAACATTTGTGCACACAATAACCATACTTATCACCTAGGGTTGTTCTACGTATTTCTTTCTTAAACTCTAATCAAGTTTTCAGAGTGGATGGTGAGGATCTTCTGTTAGTGTCAACCAATTTGGGTGTTTGATTCAAAGAGGATAAGCTGTTAGTTGGTCTGACTCTGATGTATTTTGAAATCTTATATCTTTACACACACTAAGAATCTAGAGGTCGTTGTAGGTCCTTTGTGAAGTCTAGTTAAGTGAAAAATCTAAAATTCTACTTCAGTGCTACTGTGATTCTCAGCCCTAAGCACAAGCTTCAATGCTTGCAGGTTGAAATAAAAGAGCTGAAAAGAGAAAAGAAACAAAAGAAAGAAAAAAAAATATTGAGAATCAAAAGAAAAGAAATTCAGCTTTTCAGGGGTATCTGAGCAACTCTACTGGGGCTACGGATGCCCAGTTGGTAGTAGAGAAATGTTTGAGAGAATCACAACGAGAACCTCATCGGGGCTATGGATGCCTGACTGGCAGCGAGACAATGTCTCAGATGCTTTTGGAGTTAGAATAAACTACGTAGCTTAACTTGACGGAGCTTGGGTTCCTGTAGCAACTGAAGGATGGGAATTAATGCAATTGCACAAACTTGGATTTTTAGCATACTGTAGGTTGGGTTTGCTAGTGGTTTTGATCCTTTGGTCAAGCGTCTAGCTTGTTTTCCCTAGCGTGAAGATCAGAACCAGAGATTCTTGGTTTGTGATTCCAGTTTGTCATTGAAATGCTCTGGAGCATTTCCCCAACAAGTCACCATTTGTTATGCATGTTTTGCACACACGCCCCGTCGTAGGTAGGGACCCCTCTTTTCGCTCCTGATGGGCTGCTTTGCTCGTGTCTCATTTTGCATGCCCCTTTCCTTAAACCCAAATTGGTCATGTGCCTTCAAATGATCAAATTACCCTGACCAAATTCACCAACCTGAGTTTCGCCAAGTCTTTTGCTTTCACAGAAGTGCCCTTGCAGGTTTCTCATCGCCCATTGCCTCGGCGTCCTCTAGGCCTCGTAGACCTACAGCTGCGGGTCACCTCACGCGGGTTGTTGGTCATGTTTTGTTGTTAAGTAGCGACCAATGCCCAACTTCCACCTGCATGGTGGGCTTCGCACTTAGTTTCTTCGTTTGAGCCTTGACCGAGCATCCGAACGAGCATGAGATTCCACATCTCACCTAACCTTGGTCTGCCATACAAAGAAATCAATGCACGCCATCAATGGAAATTTTCCCATAAACATTGCTCCATGCCCTTCATTTTACCTGGGGAATTCAAATATGGGGTGAAGCAAAGTCCCCCTTCCCTTTTTCTACTTTTTGCCTTGTTCCTGCTAGCTTGGTACTTGATCGCTCGATTCACTTTTCACTTTTTCCTTCATTTTTGACTTTGGGGAAAAGTTTCTTGTGGATTTGGGATGTTTTTGTGGTGTCAAATTGAACTTCCAATGTATCATTAAGTTTTGGGAGGTTGTGCAAAAATTTCATTCCGAGACCCAGCCCCTCCGTGGCCGTTTCTGGGACTTCGTCCCTCCTTGGCCGTTTTGACCTTCTGTCGGCCCCCGGCATTCCGACTTTTGGGACTCGGCCACTCCGTGGCCTTTTCCGGGAATACATCCCTCCTTGGCCATTTTGACCTTCCGTCAGCCCCTTGCATTCTGGCTTCTGGGACTCGGCCCCTCTGTGGACATTTTTGGGACTCTGTCCCTCCTTGGCCATTTTGACCTTCTGTCGGCCCCCAATATTCTGGTATTTGAGACCCGGCCCCTTAGTGGCCTTTTCTAGGAATCCGTCCCTCCTTGGCCATTTTGACCTTCCATCGGCCCCCGACCCCTTGTGGTCGTTTCCGGGACTCTATCCCTACTTGGCCATTTTGACCTTCCGTTGGCCCCTGGCGTTCTGGCTTTTGGGACCCGGCCCCTCCATGGCTGTTTCTAGAACTTCGTCTCTTCATGGCCATTTTCGAAGCTCCGTCCCTTCGTCACCGTCCGGGACTTTCCTTCCGGGCTTCCGTGTGCTCATTGTAATTTCAAAAGGGGTAGTGACCCTCTGACTTTCCCCTTCCAAACTTCCGCTGTTTTCAAAATGAGTCCAATCTTGAGGAAGTTTTTCTTTGCACTCTTTCTTCCCATTTTCCCATGCGCTATAGTTGAAAAATATTGGTTTTGCTAAGTTCTGTGAGGTCTGAGAACTTCCCTTTTGGTTTGCTGTCCCCCGTTCACTGTCTGCCTTCCTTCTGCCTTTCGTCTATCACTTGACATCCGTCAACACTTCTAGGCCTGGCCTTGGGGAATGTTGTCCCCCGTTCACTGTCTGCCTTCTGTCCGTCGGCCCCCCCTTGGGCCTACATTAATTTTTATGGTCCAAATGAGCTCCAATGACGAATAATATGATCTTTTGATGATGCATGGATGGATCTAACAAGTATTTGGCAAGGTTTGACTAATTTTTGTCTTGATTTGTGTATCAAAGCACTTATGACACTTCATGTATGCAGGATTCAAGAAGCCTACCACGGGTCCGTCGGGGAGACCCATTGAGAAAGTTGAACAAGGAAAAGAACATAGCTCCTATCACCATTCATTTTATATCCACCTTTCCTTATAGCACCCATCAACGGAGATGACATTAGAAGAAGGCCTATGTCCTTGAAGGTGGTGGGAGGGAGCAGCTATATCCTCTCTCCAAACAAATGATCACAATCCATCAAGAGCTGTCTCATCATCTAATCCATTTAAAAATGATGCAAAGTTATAAACGAGTTTCATCTGATCTAATGGACAATGCTGCGAACGCATCAAGCAAAGAGCAACCTTCCGACAATTTTAGCTACAGTGAAAAGGGAAATCAACTAAATGACGAAACTGCTACAACACCTAAGCACTAGATGACAAAACAAGGAAAAGACAAAATATGTATTTTAAATTGTTGGATAATAGGGGGTAGGTGAAGCCCTAATGTAATCAAATCTAAGCCACACAATGTAATTCAATCCTATCCATTCATTTGGGCTTTGGAAAACTATAAATAGGGGTCTCCCGCTCATTTTTAGGGGGTTGGAGAGTTTTTGTAAAGACATTCTACAACAATAGAGAGCTAAATTGCATGATTTATGGATGTTTCTCTTGTGTTTCTTCATTATGCATGCATGGTTCTACTTCCATATTAGTTTAGTTATAAGTTGCTTGAATGGAAGTGGTGATGGTGATTGTTCTTTCAGTATTTGATGAATTTCTAGCTCATGCTTTTTGTGGTTCATTGATGATGAGTCACTTTACAAAGCTAGTCTGATCTCTTTACTTCATTACTACAACTTAGTTCAATTACATGTGCATGATGTGTTTGTGTAATCTAAAAATCTATAGTCCTTAGAAGATTGCACTAGTTTTGTGTAGCTATAGGTTCTCTTGGTCAAGAAAAACTTAGTTTTAGGGAGTTTGTCTATTGTAGCAGCCTCCATGATCACTGTTCATTCGTAGTTTCAGATCCAGGAATCTTCTCTCTTCCCTGCCCTTTTTCCTTTTTTTTAATAAGTCACCTTAGGAAAATTTCATTGCACATTGTAAAGCCAAATCCAATGATGAAATGGAGTTCAAGATTGCTATTTGAACCTGCAACAAACACACAACTCTCCCATATTAAGAACTCCATTTGTAGATCCAACTTCCTCACTTTGTGACTCATCCGTAAGACTGCCTTGTGATTGCAACAAATCACATGAAACAACTGAGATATTCCAAGCACTATCAAGACCTAACATTAGAGACCTTGGGATAGTGTTCTGCAATCTAATTGTGGAAGATTGTCTTTCAAGAGAGGTGATGCACCTATGCATTACCTATGTTGATAAGTGCATAAAAAACACATCAACAACCATCAACGAGATGTGAGGGTTGATTTTATAGAATTGCTCGATATGAATGAACAATCTAGATTAATAGGTGCAAGATCAAGATCAATGATTGAGGATTGTTGAGAGGAATTGATTGCCCAGTTAACTGACTACAACTAGCTATAGGATTCTAGTTAACTAATTGCATGAATTAGTTAAAGTAAATTGATTTCTTTGTTAGGAGAATTGATTTATTAGTTAACCCACACTGAGTGGGAGTGGACTGATTTGATTAATTAGTGAACTAGAATTGATTATCCTGAGAGAAAGTGTTTGTTAAGAAAGAGGGAATTATGCATGAGAGGATACTAATTAATTAAATAATTAATTATTGGAGGAACATGCAAGGGAGGATTAATTAATAGATAAAATGTTTATTTATTAATAGTGAAGGGATAATGTTGAGATGAAATAAGGGAATTAAATAATTAATTTAATTATTTAATCCTAGAGTTGGGAAAGTGGTCAATTAAATAATTAATAACAATTATTTAATTTAATAAGGGTGTTGAATGTTAATTAAAAAATTAATGAAAATTATTTAATTAAAATAGAAGAATGAGTGTTATTAGCGACATAATTAAATAAATGAGATTTATTTAATTAGTTAGGAAGAATAATGACAATGAGGACATAATTAAAATAAATAGGATTTATTTAATTAGGAAGATCGATTTAAAGTGAATTCAAACGTAATGAAATAAATGAGATTTACTTAATTAGTCAGAAAGGGTGAATTAGGATGAATTAATCAAATAACGTAAAGTTACTCAATTAATAATAGATCATGATACTTGATAATAATTAAATAATAAGGTATTATTTGATCATTAGAGGAAAATGATGAAAGTTAGTAAAAAGGTGTTACTTTGCAGACTATGACAATTTCAGGTATCTACATTTTGCTCCTCTTTGGTACAATGCATTGTGTCAAAGAAAATTAAAAAAAAATAGGTTTAGGAGGTGCCTCGATGATGGCATGATAGAATGGTGCCCCCTCGAAAAAATTTGCAAATTTTTGAAAAATTTCAAAAAATTGGAAAATTGTTCCAACATGTCAATTTGATAGTGGGAAACATGTTGGTAGAAAAATATTTTTATTTTAGGGAACCTAGGGTGTCTGTATTTATGTTTGAAGGTTAAAGTTGATGCAGCCAGTTATAAAGGTGGAGCCTCCTTTGCCACCTTTGCCACCTAAGGTCTATACATAGGCCAAAAGGGGTCCAAAATCCTCATTTGTGCATTATTTTTTGAGGACTTTGAGTTCTCTGAGGTGAGAGTTTGTTTTGGAGAAGCAAAGCTATGGAACCAATTCCTATCAGTTCGCATCAAGGATATCATGTGAGGACCTTTCGGTGGCCTGAGGGATTAGATAACACAGTATGTAACCCTTCCTTGCTTCGATTTTTTTTCATTTTTTGCCAAATTTTAGGGGTCAAAATAGACCAAATAGATGTGATGTAGTAGTCACTATATCATAATTACTGAAGGATGCACCACATATGTGTAGTGTGACAATATCATTTTCTTGAGCCGCATTTGTAGGCTTCTTACAAATGTTTTATGCACTGCATGTGTAAATGTGTGTTGCATATGTAGGAAATAGAGTTGCATGTGTGAATGTGTGATACCAATGTGTGACAGTGCACTGCATTTGTCAAAAATTGCTTGCAAATGAATGTACATGTATTGGTAAGCTACATTTTTCCATTGGTGTGACACATCTGACTATTAATAAAATTTCCTTAGTTTTTGGTAAATTTTTCAAAGTTTAAAAGGTCTAGTAGGCTTTTTTAGGCATCCTGATTGATGTAATGTGCTTTTTGTGAGCGCAGGTGAGATTTCCTCCCATTTATACACATGAGAGTTGGCTGTCCTCTTTCAGATCATGAGATCACTTAGATGATATGAAGAGGGATATCTTGCATGCACTTGGTCTATATCATGTGATATTCATTCCCATGATTCAGGCTAATCGAGGACTACTGACTGCTTTAGTTGAGAGGTGGCATCCAGAGATGAGTTCCTTCCATTTATCGACTAGGGAGGCCACAGTTACATTGGAGGAAATATGGCATATTCTTTGACTACCGATCCATAGTGATCTGGCCATATATGATCCTAATTTTGGGCTAGCAGTAATACAACAATACTTTGAGATTGAGGATCTAGCTCTCCTAGGTGTGTAGGATTGTGAGATTTGTTGGGACACTTTGGTGAATAGATATGAGTGGATCATCATTGTTATATGCAGTGTTGTTGTAGGTGTGATTATTTCAGATCACCGAGGTCATGGATTTCCTGTTGGATTGGTCAAATGCTAGCTGACATGATGGACCATGCCACAATGTATGCTTGGGGTCCCTGTATGCTAGCCATGCATTTTTAACTTCATGATGTCACATATTAGGGAGCTCATTCTATTGGTTTTGGTACTACCTTACTTATGGTTGGGGCTTGGGAGCATATAGCCATGTTCAAACCACCAATAGATACAGAGTTTCCATCAGGACTATTGTATGTGTAGCTGTATGGTGGAGCCATTATATAGACCTATGTTGGGGATGTTGGATATTGGTGACATGCCATTTATTTACTTGATTCTTTCACATGGAGGCCTTGTCATTAGTGTGTACCTTGGGAGGATGATGTCAAGCATCTTCCATATTACAATAAAACAAGATATCTGATTAGCTGCATAGTACAAAGCCAACACATTATAGAGAAGTTGTTGTTGGAGTGAGTACTTAGACAGTTCGGTGAGAGATAGGGGGAGCTTGTCAAATTTACATAGTTCATGAGATCATATCGTAAGGTGTCCCATTGGGGACTCATGATCAATTTTTTAGGTTTTTATACAAGATTTCGATCAGTTACGACCAGTACAGTGGGGTGTACTAGCAGATTTGGTAGATGTTGGGACAATAGGTGATTATGATGCATGGTGGGCACAATATAGGTCCATGCCATTTATTGATCTAGATTTACCTGCTCTTGTTGAGAGGCTTGGTTGAGGTCCTTGGGGTAGGTTGTGTGGGAGAGGATGAGGGAGAGGGGATGATGTCAGTGGAGGTGGAGGATGGGGTGACAGTGATGATAGAGGAAATGGTGAAGGTAGGGATGGTGGTAGAGGTGATAGGGGAAAAGGTGGAGGTGGGATTCCACCTAATATTCTAAGATAGTTACCACCCATCCAAGAAGAGTGGGACGAGGAGGTTAGGGTGGATTAGGAAGTGAGGGTGGATGTGGAGGAGGTACATGGAAAAGAGGAGATGGAGGTGAGGGTGGATGTAGAAGAGGTATGTGGAGAGGCGAAGATGGAGGTGGATGTGGAAGAGCTAGGGCTAGAGGTGGATGTAGAGGAGGTTGCTTGAGAGGTAGCCATTGATGAGGGGTTAGAGGATGTACCTATCAAGGAATCCATCCTAGATGTGATGGAGGAGGATGCAAAGGAGATGGTGTAGGATCCTTAGATGGTAGCTATGCAGGCACAACTTTAGGCTACATTAGTGCAGATACATGCAAGGGAAAGTCACTCAATTGATTGCAGAGCATGACATGGTTGTGATATAGGCACAAAGGGCTAAGCAATGATCACTTGATTTTATTTCTACTATCAATGGAGGTAGTTCTAATTTCACTCATACCTTCTACCAAGCTAGTAGAGAGGCACAATAAGTACAAATATTTTTATGAGGATATGGTGTCACCATCTCAGAGGGTACCTAGTTACACACAGAGTCAAAGTAGGTCCCACTCTCAAAGATCATAGAGCAATGAAGGGGTGTCCCAACCAAGGATATCCCCATACCAATCACCTCACCATTCACATAGGGATTAGTTGCAACCATCAGTGTCTGGACATAAAGAGAAAAATCCACCTTTAGGAGAGTCACCATCTAGTGATAGGGGCAAAATAGGCTAGACCTATTTTTGTATATAGACATGTATATTTTTTATTGAGCCTACGAGTTCCACTTTTGATAGTCACTTGATTTCATACTATGAAACACACATTTGGTTTGGATATATATATGAGATACATCATTTATGGAGGTGAGTATATGATATGCTATATGTATGCATGTTTTTATGTGATGGGTGCTTATATATTTATGATTTTATGTTTATCCTCATGTATGGATGGATGTACATGGTATTAATTTATGCTTATATGAATGGCATGATGTATGGATATCTAATATTTATGATGTATGATGGGATTTATGATGCTTATATGATCTGATGTGTAATGAAATTATATTTTTAGGACATGTTATGTCATATTTGATATGATGCTATATGGATGATGATTCTACAAATTTAATACAATTGTATCTATCTTTTTGTATTTTATTATGCAGTATTTTGACCTATATTCATGTGATATATGATGTTCTAACATGATTATGGATGTAGGATAATACAATTAATACATTTATTTTTGTGTGTCATAGCACACCCCGAATATGACCACAGGACTGACAAAATAAATGTTAGTACGAAGAAATAATTAGCAAGGAGCAAAAAATAGTCAGATGGATCATTCATCTAAATCAAGATTGATGTAATGATTGATATTATTTGAGCTTGCAGTAGTGCATATTTTATCATCATAGAGCATTTTGTTTATGGTACAAATGGATGTATGCACAACTAAGCATGAATTGTGAAGGTGGATTTTTTTTTTTTTGATTTAAAGAATATGGACAAGTGGATAGTGTGCACCAAGTTGAGACAAACCTTGGTGACATTAGTATCCATTTGTCAAAGATTTAGACACATCAAATAAGGAGTTCCCTAATTCAAATTAGCAAAAATAGAACCTTGTTGAAATATGTGAGGAAATAACCATAGAGCATGTTTTAATCTAGATGCAAGAAAGCATTAGATGACTTTTAACTTGTATAGGATATTTTGACTATGAAAAAATGGAACTCCAATAACACAAAAGGGCCTTAGTTGCTCTAGTCATGTTACCAAGACAAACCACAAATAAAAATGAACAAAAAGAAATGTCATGATCCACCATCTCCACTCTAGTCACTTGTCGATATCATAACATGACATAAGATAAATCAAATAAGATAAGACTTAACTAGACCAAACGAGTCCATAGCTATTTAGATCTTTTTGTCCACTAATAAGTGTTTGCTATGTTTTCAAAAGATCATGTATCTTTTAAGGAGAAAAAACATTTTGTGTAAGATGCCTGGTCTGGTTTCAATAATGCAACATTCTAGAAAAATGATTTTTGATAAGATAGTTAACGTTTATAGATACATAAACAATTGATCATCCTAGTTGAAGGCTAGTTTGATAGTTTCATTTTTTATTTTAGGATTTATTGAGTTTATTTTTCTTTAGGATGATTTGCTTGTGTTTGATCAAGATGTTGTCCTTGACAAAGGACAATGGATATGGTATATGATGCAATGTTTTCATTTTTTTTGGAAATTTTTGAATGTTTTGAATATTTTTTGGATTTTATGATATTTTGATTTTTTTTGTATTTTTGGAATGTTTTGATGGTTTTGCATTTTTGTAATATTGTCCTCGAATACCATGTGTAAGATCCTTTTGAAAATCTACGTCAAGGATCTCCCCTAGTCCAAAATAGGACTAGTTATTATGAAAAAGGATGAATATGACAAGTGGTTGATGCTAAATGTTAATCATTCTCAGGCCATGAGAAGGGGTGAAAAAGCTTTTATTATGAAGGATCTAGGGCTCGGGTTATTATGGATGAAATTTGATAGAGTAGTGATAGATGGTAGAGCAGTACCTAACTATACATTGCACCTATTTTCCAGATTTTAACCATGGTACTTATCCAAAGTGCCATTGAAATGGTTTTCACTATAGGATGGATTATTTCTCTTTCTCTATTTCTTTTTTGTTTTTCCATTTTTTTGATTTTTTTAAATTTTTAAATTTTTAAATTTTTTATTTTTTTGGGATCTCCTCCAGAGGTCATGTATAGTACTTACGAAGGTGCATGTTATTGACTAGATCAGGTAGTGGTTCACCCTCAGGAGTATCCAGTTGATAAGCACCTGATTTGTAGGCTGATAAAATGATATAAGGACCCAACTAGTTAGGTTCAAAATTGCCTAGCTTTTCTCTTTCCTGTTGGTTCTTAGGATTCTCTTTTAAGACCAAATCACCGATGTCAAAATTTCAAACTTTGAATCTATTGTTGTAACTATGTTTGAGGTGATTTTGATATGCATACATGTGGACCAACATAGTTTGTCTTCTTTCATCCAATAGTTCTAGCTTGTGTAACTTGGAGATTCGTTAATCTTCATAATCAATGAGCTACCACATGAAAACCCTCAAGGATTGGATCTCGACCTCAATCGAAAGGATAGCTTTGGAAATGAAGAAAAAGGAATAAGGTGTAGCAGCAGCAGGAGTATGAATTCTTGTATAATAGGATCATAAGGTTGGATTTAGCTAAATGTGCTAGTCTCATCCAACGTCATTTACAGTCTTTTTAAAGATTTTTATAATTGCTTTGTTTGACACCTCCACTTGACCATTACCTTGGGGATAATACAGAGTGGAAAAGTGATGTTGTATGTGGTAATTTTCACATAATTCTCAAATATTTTAGTTTTCAAAGGGATGCCCATTATCTATGATTATGGAAAATGGGACACCATATCGATATATAATGTAGTTTAGTATGAATTTTGAGATCTATTTACTGGTGATGTATGCCATCAGTATGGCTTCAATCCATTTAGTAAAGTATTTTTTTGCAGTAATTATGAATTTATGGTCATTCATAGACGTAAAGTGGATATTTCCAATGAGGTTGAGTCCCCTTTGAGAGAAGGGAAAAGGTGATGTAATCAGATGAAGTCCTTCTATTGGTGCATGTAATAAATCACCATGGATTTGACATTGTCTGCATTTCTTCACAAAGTGTTAGGAGTCATGTTTCGTTGTTGGTCAGTAGTATATTGTACGCATGAGCTTCTTTGATAGGGTAGGACTGCTAGAGTGAGCTTTGCATATACCTTCATGTACCTCTTGTAAAGTTGTTTTTTATTCTTCCGTGTCGAGACATCTAAAAAGGGTACTATCTACACTATAACGATATATGGTATCGGTGATGATAACACATTTAGTAGCTCATGGAGTAAACTAGGTTTTTCTTTGGTTATTCAAAAATTCAAGAGGGAGGATTTGATCATGAAGGTAATCATATATTTCCTTATACCAAGGGGAGTCAAGACCAACAATCTCGCACATGAGCTCAAATTTAGGGACATCAAATGTGGGGATCAAAAGTTGTTCCACTAAGAACTCACACTGATGCACATTGTTTGGTATGTCCAAGAGAGATCCAATGGTGGCTATTACATCAACTACTTTATTCTAAACCCTTGGAATCTATGTAAATAGGATGAGGTCAAAGTACTCCTTAAGATTGTCCACCATTTTCTTGTATGGTGCCAGTTTTCCATCCTTTGTCTCAAACTCATTGTTCACTTATCAGACCACTAACTGTGAATCACCATAAACATGCAGGTTTGTGATCTTCCATCTTATGGCTTCCCTTAGACCTATTAGCAAGGATTCATATTCAGTAATTTTGTTTAATGGGAATACAATATTGTATGACTTAGGGATCATGTCCCCTTGTGGTGCGATAAACAAGATTGATGAGTCTATTTAATAGTCTATTTTCTATTTTTTTTTAATATATGTTCACATACATTATCAAACAATCCTTTCAAACATATTCCTATGTTATGCTATCCTTTTATGCTTATTATACCACCTTGGACCTGAATTATAGTAATGGAAATATAGTTATGATATAGTAGCATTTCATGATTTATATGTGGGTATGTATGAAATGTGGTTGGAATTCTGTGTTTAATCATGGTAGTTAGCTTTGTGTATATGTTTTGTGGATTAATCTATTGTATCCCAAGAAGACACTGTAGCCCACAACAAAAGGATGACTTGCAAAGCGAAATAGGGGAATTTCTAGAACAAGATGAGTGTAATAACTACCAGTGTGGATACACTTGATGGAGTTAGTCGTGCATCATTATGATAGTTACTAAGGTGTTGAAGAAGAATATTTTTTTTGTTGATAGGATTCTAGATAACTAGTTATGTGTTCTACATGCAGATCTACTTTGCAGATTTTTAATTCTATTAGAACTCTTGTTTCTTTATAGTTGCAGTTTGGATAATTCAATCTTAATTGCATACTCCAATATCTAGGGAGTTGTAGTTAATGATTTTAGTTAGGAGTTGTGTTTAGAATAAAACTCCCCCGTGCTTGTATATAGCCAGTGGTTGAGTCTTTAGATAACAAGTTGGTTTAGTGTTTTGTTATTAGTTACTTCTCAGTTTTTAGTTATCATCTATAGACATGTTGATTATTCATAAATAATTTCCTTGAATACAATCTGTGAGGAATGTTTTATGTAATCTTTTGAAATATCTAATGAATGAAGTTCAAGTTCATATGAATGCCTAAAATCTGAAGATTTAGATTTGGTTCTAGTTAAGTGAAGATAGCCACTTGAGCACGCCACTCAAGGTAACTATTCTTCACTACATTTATAGTTATTTCATTTATGCTAGCAGTTATTTATGTTTATCACTACTTCATAAATTGCATGAAAGTTAGAATAGATTCTCATATTTTGATTATCAATAATGATTTTTTTATGTGTATGGATGAATTCAATTGACATGTAGTAATCCAAAGGTTAAAATAAGTTTAGTTACCAGTTTAAATAGTTTTGAGTAAGTTTCAATAATTTTCAGTTAGCAACAGTTCAGTTATAGGTTATGTTGTAGGCACCCGTAGCCATTAGTACCAGTTTACTTATTTTACTGTTATGCATTTCTATGATTTTCTAGCAAGTAGAATATTTTTAATAGGATAACCTAGGTAACCTTAAGTCTCTGAAGGAACATATAGTGAAACACCATTACAAGTTTACAAACCTCGGTTGATAATTTAAAGAAGTATTTACAATCTTGAGTGGATTGTTCAACTAGTCATTCCTCTAAATTGTGTGGTTTCTACCAAGTTTACAAGACACTAGTTTAGACTACATTTTTGGCATCATTTTCATGGATGGTGATACCTTCATAGACTTGTTTTTTCAAAGCTTTTATAGTTTACATTTTGGTTTTAGAATTAGGATTGTTAAGATTTGTCTTATCAAAATACTAGAAAGTTACACTAACACTGTATATGACCACTGCTATATAAATCTATATTCATTGTATGCGGAGGTAGAAAGACTCTTTGGGAAGATTCCTCCCTTCTACATTCTAAGAAGACATAGTAGAAATTGGTGACCCCAGTACTTAGAGCGAGGGTAATACCGAAGAAGAAATTTACCTATCACCAACATCTATTACACCTATAGAGGGGACATACTGAACCATGGGTGATGCATAAGGGGATGACCCAAAACATGTGACCTTTGAGTTTCCAATCACCCACCAAGAGAGGGCTACTATTTTGAATAACATCCCTCCAACAATACCAATATTTAATGGGTTGGTGACTGAAGACCCAGATACATTTATGTTTGAATTTGATGTCCTATGTTAGAGCTATGACTATACCTCTAATGCTCATAGGCTCAAGCTCTTCCCTACCACTCTAAAAGATGTAGCCCTAAGATGGTTCATATGATTAGGCAAGGATGTTATTGCAGACTGGGATACCATGAAAACAATGTTCTTGGAAAATTACCAAGAGTATTGCACAAGACTTGATAGGAGGAGAGATGACATTTCTCAGAATGTCACAGAAGGAGGATGAGCCATTAGAAGACTATGTGGATAGATTTTAGTTTGCTTTGAAGAAAAACCCATAGAACAAACTTTTTGAAGAATCCTCCAAGTTAGTATTTTTGAGGGGAGTCAATGAAGACTGTATGGATTCCCTCACTATTATTGAGAAAGGGGATATCTCTCAAATACCACTTGAAGAAATCTCCAGGGTCTACAAAAATTACTCCAGGACCTTCACTAAAAGACTAAGAGGAGAGAGGACATCCACCATTGGAAAATAATCTACTAGAGTTTCAAAGATAGAGTTAAGTAATTTGCTGTCCAACATGAAGGAGGACAATATCAATCATCTTGCTACTCAGTTGGACACTCTCCACATAAAGAATAAGCAAGAGGAAGCTGAAGCAATGCTCATTGAATATTGCCCCAGCTATAGGCAAAGGAAAGAAAATTATAAATGCAAGAGGGTGGCTAGTATTCAACAAGACAAAACTGAGAAACATAATTTTCAGCCACTTGAAGGAGAGAATGGACAACTATTTTACATAGCTCAAAGAATGCTATGGAAAAAGAGACAAGGTATGCCACAAGACCCTCTTAATTTCAATTCATCTTTTCCCATTGGAAATCAGAATTTTTCTGCTTGGAGTTCCCAACCCTGGTTAAACAATCAAAGCCAATGGACAAATCCTCAACAATGGTCACAACCTCAGAAAAATATGAATCAATAGCCACCAAATCCTTGGTCACAACAAAATTTCTAGGTTTCAAATTACAATCCTCAATGGCCAACACAACAGAACCAGTGGTAGCCTCAATGGAAAAAAGGTTAGTAGTGGCAGTAGCAAAACATGAATTATCAATATGCTATGCTTCCTCCTTAACCCCAAAAACAAGCCATTATGCCTCCATCAAATCCTATATCTCAACCACTTAGACCACCACAATTACCCACCTAACTTGCAGCTAACCCTAACAAAAAGTCTGTCCAACATGCTTATACTAATGAGGCTATGCAATACCCCACTTATGGGGTAGAGGTGAGTGGTGTCCACTTCAGGTAAGGGAAACAAATAGCTAGACCTTCATCCCCTCAAATCACTGAGATGGAGGATGAGGAACCTACAATTGAAGCTTCAGACAAATCACCTCTAGAACCTGAGTCAAATCAGGTACACTAGACTACCTCAAGTCCAAAGCCTCCTTTCTCTGTACTCTTAGCCATTCAAAAACATCATACACAAGCTGAGACATACCTCCTAGGTCAACTAAAGGATGTAAGCATCAAGATCCCTCTCATCCAAGATATTAAGGACATCCCAATTTATACCAAGACTATTAGGGACCTATGTCTTAAGAAACCAAGTAGGAAAAGGAAGGATCCACAAAAAGTTCATGTCCTAGGAAACCTTGTTGATATCTGTTGATCATCAAAGCTTGCACCTCTCTGATAGTATTATGGGAAATTCAATGAGTGGGGGATCAATTTGTGCCTCACTGAATACCTATGGGATTTTTTTATAGAAATTCAGCTCTTCTTTGGGGGTTTGGAGTAAAGGGTAGAAAGAAATATAAATATAAAACATGAAAAGGGCGATACACCAACGCTTTAACATTTCAAAATCCAACATTTCTATGATCGATATAATTAGACATAGAATGCCACAACCCTTCATTGTTGGAAAGAGAATGAACATCAAAGGCTAACAATTAAGCATAGTGCAGACTTTCAAATCTTCCCGCAGGTAATGTTCATTAAGGTCCAATCAAACATAAATATTTCTAAGGGTACAAAAAGAACATTCAAAAATTGCATAAGCTCTCTCTCCTAATACAACATAATATAGTAAGACAACAACCCTTTAGAAAAGCAAAGAATTCCAATGACATAATCCAATTTTCACAAGTTACTATTCTACCATACAAGCATACAACATGGAAATCAGCTATTTAAACTATTTTGATTTAGCTTGCAAGACACAGTGTTTCATTCAAAAAGATAATATTAAGAAAGAAAGATTGAAAAAGGCCATACATGCACAGTATCAACAATTTCTCCTCAATAATATATGTCTAATAAAAAAAATTGAATGGAGGTGATTGTTGGGGTGTTTGTTGGAGAGAAGTCTGGTTCGTTTGCAGGTTTGAGCAATTTGAATTTGGATTTAGGCCCTGGGATTTTTGACGCATGGCAGTTTGGGAAGGATATAGAACATGGATTTATGTCTCTTCTAGGGATAAGGAGGAATCATGCAGAGTGGGAAAGATACCTGGTAGTGATTCAAGGAAGGACGAGTCTTTTGGTGAAGGTCTAGTCAAAGATGCGCAGTTGGATGAGAAATGTGCGGGTGAGACACTCAAGGTGTTTTGTGACGATTGTCCCTCAAAGGAATCAGTCCATTTGTGTCATGGGGATAACGTGGTGGATGGTTCTTAAGGGCGGGTCCCATATGGGGAATCCCCGAGTGTTCCCCAGGATGTGGGTGCCCAGGTGGATGCTAATCAGATGGCTGCAAGTCTTCTATGCTGGGTCAAAAGTGGTCTGACCTTTTTTCCTCTAAGATTAAAGGAAAGGGCAGTGTTGCTGAGTCGGTGTCTTCATCTAATGAGGAAGGTGTTTTTTCCTTTTTTGTCCTAGACTCCATTGTTGAGAAGAACATTTCTAGTATGGATTTCTCTCTAGTTGGCAAGGTTTTAGGTCCTAGACCTAGTATCGAGGAGGTTCACTCTTGGGTTCACAAGAAGTGGGTGCTAAAAGGTTAGATGGAGGTTGTTGCAATGGCTAAAGGATTCTTCTCCTTTTCCTTCTCGCGTAACGGAGACCTGAGAAATGTTTTTGTCAAAGGACCTTGGTCTTTCAAGAGGCTTTCCATGGTGTTGTGGCTATGGGAACCAAGAATGGATTTGTCTAAATGTCTCTCTAATTTTGTGCCTATCTGGGTTAAACTTCTAAATTTTTTGTTAGAATATTGGGACGAGGAAGTCTTCAAGGCGGTTTCCAATTCCTTCGGATGGCTCATCTCTATTGATGAGGCCACTAGGTCGAGGAGGAGGTTAGTAGCGACTAGATTCTGGGTCATCATTGACCAAGATGTTGCATTTCCTAAATTTTTATTTTTAAAATCTAAGGTGGGGTCTTGGAAGTAGCATATAGTGTTTGAGAATCTTTTGTTTGCTTGATTCAAGTGTAAAAAGACGGGACATTGGGCTAAATATTTTCCTATTCCTAGCGCCCCACCTAAGGTTGTTAAAAAAACCAAGGTTTGGAAGATTAAGGAATCCAAAGAGGTCCAAGGTGAATCAACAACTGGAAATGGGTTGGAGGGTGAGGTAAATGCTAAAATTCATGATGTTCCTCTTGTTGAGGTTGGTAAGGACCTGGTTTTTCCTAAGGAAGTTGTTGATGATCAGTCCTTAAATTAGGATGTGTACCATGTCTTTGAGATTGTTTGCTCCCCGAAAAGGCCTGTGGTGGAGCCAAAGACTACTCCTTAGTCACCCTCTTTGGGTGCGGAACCAGTGGTTGGTAATAATGCTCTGGTTGTGGTGGATTCAGTGTGTAAAGATGAGGAGGTTTTTACCCAGGTGTGTGGTCAGAAGAAGAAATCATCCTCTTCCCCCCCCTCAACCTCATAAAGGTGTTACCACAAGAAGGTAGAAAGAAGATTGTGGGTTTGAATCAAAGGTTCAGGGTAGACCCTCCCTATAGAAGAACAAGGAAAGGGAGTGCAAGCGGGATATTGAGGAAGGGGTCCAAAAAACCATTTTTGATTTGTGCTCAAAGAGCACTCCCTCTTCTATCAAATGAAAGTAATTTCATGGAATATCAGGGGGATGAATAATCTGCATAAGTAGGACCTCCTGAAGAATCTTCTCCATGATTATAAGCCAGACATTTTGTTGATCCAAGAAACAAAGATGCAGATTGAAAAGTTGGAAGCTTTGAAGAGTTTATTTTTCAAAGATTGTGGTTTTAACGGGGTGAGTTATGATAGAGCTTCGGGTGATGTGGCCACCTTCTGGAATGATAAGCTATTGAGAGGTACCCAAGTTGCTGACAGTTTCAATCATGTTGAGACTAAGTTTATTTGGCTTAGGGATTCTTATTCTTGGGTTATTTCTAATGTGTACACTCCTAATTTGAAGAGAAATAGGAAGAAGCTTTGGGATGATCTTAGTAGTCTTAGGATGAATTTTCTGGATCTGCCTTGGTTGGTTATGGGAGACTTCAATACTCCTCTGTATGATGATGAGAAAGTGGGTGGCTCTCAGGAAGACCCTGAGAGTAGGTTTTCTCTTAGGACATGTTCATTGATGATAATGCCCTGTTAGATGTTAAGCTTTCTGGAGCCAGTTTTACTTGGTCTAATAGATGTGTTGGAGCGGATAATATTCAAGTTAGACTGGACAGGGCTCTGACTTCTACATCCTGGTTTGTGGACTTTGCTTGTTCCTTGTCCTCTATTACGCGTTGTGGGTCGAATCACTTCCCTCTCTCTTTTGTGGTGAACAAGCTTGGGAGTAAGGAAAGATTTCCCTTCAGGTTTGAAGCCATGTGGCTTAGGGATCCTTGTTTTATGGATTGTATAAGAAGATGGTGGAAAATTAATGTTGGTGGAAGCACGATGTTTAGAGTGGCTAAAAAGCTGAATTATGTTAAGAAGAATCTTAGGAAATGGAACAAAGATTCATTTGGTCACATTTTTGAGTCTAAAAGCCTTATCCTCAATAAGTTGGATGAGGTCTAGAAGGTCATCCAGTCAAAGGGCTTATTAGAGGATATTTAGCTTCAGGAAGATGGTATTCTTGCTCAACTTCATGATATCATCTCCAAGGAGGAGGATTTTTGGAGACAAAGATCCAGGGCTATCTGGCTTAAGTTTGGAGATCACAATTCTAAGTTTTTTCATCTCACCACTTTGAGACATAAGGCATCTAATAGAATTTCCTCAATCAGAATGGATGGGTCGTTGTTGGAAGCTGAGGAGGACATTCGTGGTGCAACTTCTAGATTTTTTGAAGGTCTCCTAACAAATGAACTGTTTTGGGATCAAGGTAGTGTGGATGCTTCCCTGGAGGCTATTCCCAGTCTGGTTTTAGAAAAGTTGAATAAGGATCTGATTGCTATTCCCTCTGCCTCAAAAGTTAAAGATGCGGTGTTTTCTTTTGAAGGTAATAAGGCCCCTAGCCCTAATGGTTTTCCCTTCTTATTTTTCCAGTTGTGCTAGGAGATTGTTTCTAAGGATGTGATAAATGCTACTAAGGAGTTCTTTGGTTCTAGAAGTCTACTTAAGGAACTAAATGCAACTTTCATCATTTTGATTCCTAAATCGGCTGATGCTATGACCTTTAGTGAGTTTCGTTGTATTAGCCTTTATAACTCTATCTATAAAATCTTTTCAAAATTTCTAGCATCTAGATTGTAGAAATGCTTGTCGCTTTTGATTTTGAATCAGTAGAGTGGCTTTGTCAAGGGCCAAAAGATCCTTGATTCTATTATTACAGTTCATCAATTGGCCCACTCCATTAATGTTTCTAAAAAGTTGAGTTTCTTTTTGAAGTTGGATTTGCTTAAAGCTTATGACAGAGTTAACTAGAGATTTCTTCTGAGTGTGCTGGATCGGTTTGGCTTCTATAAGAAATTCATTCAACTGATTGAGCAACTTATTTTTTCTCCATTTTCTATTTTGGTGAATGGTTCTCCTTCGTCATTCTTTCAGAGCTCGCATGGGTTCAGATAGGGTGACCCTATCTTTCCACTTCTTTTCATCTTGATGGCGGAGGCTTTGGGGCATAACATCCAGAAGGTGCTTTAGGCTGGGGTTTTGCGAGGTCTTTCACCCTCTTCCAGGTGTGACTTTATTACCCACCAGTAATTTTTTGATAACACCATTTTGATGGGGGTTTATTTAGTTAAGGAAGCGAGGGTTGTTAAGTGGCTATTGGCTAACTATGGAAAGGATTTTGGCCAGAATATCAACCTTCCTAAATGTCAGATATTTTTTCTAAACACTCCAGAAGATTTGCAGCTCAAGTTGGCTAGAATCTTGTCTTGCAATAAGGGTGAATAGTCGTCTTCCTATTTGGGGCTTCCTTTGTGTTTTTCTAGGATTCTAGATTTCTTTTGGTTGGGATTGTTGGATAAATTCAACAGGAAGTTAGCGGGATGGAAAGGTGCGCTCCTTGGTCAGGCTGGTAAAATTTAGCTTATCTCAACCACTTTGTATGCTATGAGCTTACTCAAGGTGCCTGTTAAGTTTGAAGAAAAAATGGAATAGATCATGAGAAGATTTCTTTGGTTAGGGGTGGATTCCAAAGCCAGGATTCCCCTTGTGGCCTAGGATTTGGTTTGTAAACCGAAGAAATGAGGTGGCCTGGGGATTAGAAATCTGAAATCTTTTAATAAGGCTCTTTTGGCTAAAAATATTTGGAGGCTCCTGAATGGGGATGTTGTGTGGGCTCATCTAGCAGGTAATAAGTACTTGTTTGGTCTTGATAGGCCTTGGGATATGCTTTCTTTGGAAGAGATTCTGTTTGGGTTGTGCTTCTAGAGGAATATTTTTCTCTGCAGAGATGTGATTTCTAAAGGTGTGAAGTGGTTTTTGGTCGATGGGACTAGTATTCTTTTTTGGGAAGACATTTGGTGTGGTGTCTTCCCTTTAATTTCTCTCCCTTGGACCCCTCCTATTGCTCCCCTGTGTAAAAAAATTTTTGGAGTCAAGGTGGCGGATTAATTTTAGGATGGGGAGTGGAAGAATTTTGATGTTTGGGATCCATCTTTGAAGATTATTAATGATTTCTTATGTAAGGTTTGAATTCCAGTGTTTCCTAGACCGAATAGAGTGGTTTGGGCCCCGTGTGCAAGTAGTAATTTTTTTGTGGCCTCTAATTTTTTGAGTTCTTTGGTTACTCTTGATTCTTTTCTATTTTGGGGGTGGCTATGGAATAAGTAGCTGATTCTTAAGGTGAATGTATTTTACTAGCTGATTATGCAAGGTAAAGTTCTTACTATTGACATCCCATGTAAGAGGGGGTTTATGATTCCCAATAGGTGTGTTCTCTGTGAAGTTAATGGGGAAAATTATTTTCATATCCTCATTGGATGTGAGTACTCGTTCACCTTGTGGAGTAAGTTCCTTATACTTTGGTATTTGGGGTGGGTCTTTCTAAACTCTCTGGCTAAGTTTTATGATTAGTGGAAGTGCCCTTCCAACTCTCCTATGTTGCATGTGCTATGGGATCTTATGGCCCCGCATATTTCCTGGGGACTTTGGAAAGAAAGAAATAATAGGATCTTTCAAGATTCTAAGATGAAGGTTGATAGTGTTTTCATCAAGGTTCCCCAGGCTATCTTGGAGAATTTTACTCTCATGAGATCTAACTCTGCTCGGTGTGATCCAACTATGTTCCTTGCTGGCTATGATCTTATGGTGACTTTGAATTGGAAAATATTTTCAGTTCCTGTCATGACTCCCAAGGCTAGCACTATTGCGAGGAGGAACAAAAGATGGCAGCCTCCTCCAATTGGGTGGATTAAAATGAACTTTGATGGGGTAGTGAAGGGGAATCTCAGGCCTGCAGGATGTGGGGGGGTGTTAAGAAATAACTTTGGCAGACTTCTTGGTGTAGTGGCACTCCCATTGGGTACACAGACTAATCATCACGTAGAGGTAGAGGTTGTATTCATGAGTGTTAGATATGAAATTAGTAAGGGTTTCTCCAAAGTCTAGTTGGAAGGTGATTATATGAATATCATAAATTATTTGTGTGGTACACATCCCTTGAGTTGCAACATGGATCAGTTAATAAAGGATACAGTAATTATGTTACAATCTTGTGATGAGATCTGTGTCTCATGTTTATCGGGAAGGAAACTCTCTTGATGATTATTTTTCCAATTCGGCTGTCAGGCTTAGTGAATTTCGCTCATGGGAGGAGGGATCGATCATTCCCGAGAATGCTAGAAACATCTTAAGAATTGATGGCGTCAGATAAGGTGATGCAGATTTTATGGCCTTGTAATTCTCCCCATATGGCATGCTTTTTGGGTGTCTTATGGTTATTTCGATTTCTTCTGGGTATCTTTCACTAGGGTTTTGTGTGTTCTGTTCGGGCTACCATGGACAGAGATAGATGTCGAGTTGAGCCAGACTCCTGTGGTGATATTCAAAGAAAAAAGAAGCTCTGGAACATTCTTCATCATGGCAATTTCACTCCATTTTTGGAGAGATTGCACGGGCATGAACCTAATGTCTCGACCAAGTTTTTCTCTTTCTGGCATAATCACAAGCTTGTGATGAAAGGCCTAGAGGTGGAAGTGAATGATGACCTTATTTCCACCGTTACAAGGATGCCGACTTTGGGAAGGAAGTTTTTCAAAGACAAAAAGAGCAATGAGGAGGTGATGACCCAATTTTTTAAGGATGATGAGTGAAATAATTTGGTCAAGTTGGTGAGTTGGGGCTATGATAGAACCTCTCTCAAGAAGATCTAGGCTATGGTTACAAAGGTAATGATGCGGTGCATGATGCTGGAAGGAAAATTTAAGGCTCTTCTTGGTCACCATTTCACTCTTCTTAATCATTTCAGGCATGGCTTGTTTATTTCCTTTCCATTTTTTCTTTTATCTTCATTGGAATCCTTGGTGTATGCTCATCCGAAGAATAGGATGGCCCCTGTCCTCCATGAAGGGATTATTCTACTTATAATAGAGTATTTCTAATCTCTTAGCCTGACTCTGGCCATCAAAGGAAAAGAAGAGATTTTAAGTGCCTTATCTGGGTCGTTAGATTCAGATTCCTCTTCGAATGAGGAGGAGGAATGGAGTGAGGATGAGGATGATGTCTCCCCTGTGGGTGTGGCTTTGACTTCGAAGAAAAGGAAGGTGGCGGGTTCTAAGAGTACTAGGGTGCCTAAGAGGTTGGCCATTTCTGGGAGTGATGATACAGAGGTAGGGTTGGATGGGCCCTCTCCTAAGGCTATGGAAGTGGCTATTGATAAAGGTGTTTTTGGTGGGGCTCTTGAGGTTGGGACCCAGGGTAATGTAGGTTCAGTTGATAAACTAAGAAGACTGTCAAAGAGGTTGGTCAATTTGAAGAAAAAGGATTTTGTAGTTGCGGCCAAGCACTCCAAAGAGGCTAAGGAAGGTAAGATTCCTATTGAAAAAATGGTGGCTGTTGAGGATTCTCCAATTCATGATATGCCTAAGGTGTCTCTAGACAAGGAGGTTAGGGATCTGAATATGGAGGATGAACAAAAGAAAAATGTTAATCCGCCCTTGAAGACTGATCCTCTTTCAAAGGATTTTTTGTACCGAGACGAAGATGATACTTCTATATTTGGTTTGCTGGATATGGCTATGGCTGGGGCTATGGGTACCTTCAAATTGGCCAAATGGACTTTGCAATAATTCAATAAAATCAATATCAAGATAAGAGACTTAAAGGAAAATATGTAGAATATTCATAAGGCCTCTATGTTTGACGTCCTCATTGATAGAATGGTGGAGCTAGAAGGTTCGTTTAATGACTTTAAGTCATTATGCAAGGAAAGACTGCAGGCCCTCCAGGCCAAGGTTGTAGGTATAAATGGTGATATTAAAAAATTGCTACAGGTGAGCCATACCTCGGTCAATAATAATGTAGAAGCTTTGGAAATTCTCTTGAAGAAAATTGGTCAGCTCAAAGAAGATCAGGTTCTCTTCTCGGAGATCATGGAGAAAGAGAAAATTGCTAAGGGCAAGGGTAAAAAATTTGTGAAGGATGATGATAAGGTACCTATTCGAAGAGGTTTGGTTAAATGGAAGAAATATTTTGATGCTAAGAAAAAGGAACTACTGGATATGGTTGAAAAACATAAGAACCAGCAGATTGAGGTGGCCAAAACTCTGAGTGGCCTTAACTAGTTTCTTGTTTCTTTGTATTTCTATTGGGCTTTAGTATCTTGTAGGTTGTTTTGTTGTTGTTTTGCGGGTGGGTGCTCCTAGTTGTTGTTTGTCTTCTTTTAGTTTGGCACCCATGGTGACTGGTTTTTTGGCTGTTGGGTTGCTACTGGTAGGCTATTGATTACTCGTTGGAGTAGCATTTTTTTGTAAAGGGTTTTGGGTCCCTTCAAAACCTATTTTTCCCATACAATCATAACAATTTATCCTTAATAGTTCATGCTTTAAATATGAAATGAACTTTGAAACAAAGGTTGGATGCCAATTCAACAATAGTTTAAACCTTAAAAGATATAACATGCCAGAGATAAGTAGCTTTGCAATTGTACTTCTAAAAATAATTCTATGTCCTAAGAAAACTAAAGAAACTTTCCTTAGCCAAGGAAAATGAGATTTGAAATTCCAATCCCTCATTGTGTTGTCACCCTCCTTATATAGCCGCAAAAAAAGAAAACACTGCCTCAACATAGAAGCCAATATTGTCAGGTGTTTCATAGTTAATGGCACACGATCCAATCGTAGATCTTTGGTTAGGTCACAATGATCTTTGCTCATCAATTCTCAGCTTCCGCATTGATGCTTTTAAGATGTTTAGCAAAGATAAAGGCCTATAAATGGTCAAATCTTAGAAACAATATCCTGGAAAAAAGGTCTAGTTGACCAATCACATCACTCAGAGGCACCGACTCAAAGCTTCCATCCCAAAAACCAAGAAAGAAAAAGGCCAGCTAGCTCTGACAAACTCCCAAAAAGATATCACTTTGTAGAAGACACAATCAACCCTCAACAAAGAGGTGACATGTCAAAAGAGTGGATACTTTTGAGCTCATGAATATAGCTCCCTTGAAAATCACTGATGAGCCAACACGTGTTCTGAACTCTTTCTCAAAAGGGAGACAAAAGATGAAAGTTGCACAACCACCACGTGGCACATTGCACACCTTTCCAATGACTCTACTTGTGCGTGGGCACACTCAAACTGAAAACATTATAAACCAAAAATCAAAATGATTAAGGAAATAAACACTTCACAGTTCTGGCGACTCATAGGGGGTCTTCACTTTTGGAGGCACAAACTTATGCCTCTGGTTATTCTTTGAGTTTGATGAAAGTGGCATGCTAAGCATCCTAGTCTACATCAGTTGGTAGGATGAGGTTTCAGATCTGCCTGTAGGCTTGCTCGAGATCAGAGATCTCCTTAAAAGAGATGAAACTCCATCTAAAAGAAACTGCTCCCAAGTGATAATAGAGTTAAGAAAGAGGATAGACCTCACACTCAACATCATCCACCGTGGGTGTTGCACTTGAACCTAGGAGTTCTCCAATGGTCTGAATTTTGTGTCAGATTGCATCAGTGAATTGCTCCACTGTCAGTGCATCTTCATCTAGTGAAAGAAGAGGAGGCATCCCAAAAGTAACCAAGACACTGAAGTCCTTCTTGATCTCAGCAACCCACTTATTTAGCATTGTTTGGAAGTCTCTACACTTTTCCACAACCCTGTGATAGCTGATGATCTCATTATCTTTGATGGAGGCAATCTACCGATAGGGAATCCCCACCCTCTCTAAGACCTGGTCAGTGGCAATGCATAACTTGGAAATGAAACTTTGTGAATCTGCCACTCAAGATGAACATTTCTGCATAAAGTGATAGGCCATCGAACTAACCTTGGAATTCAATTCTCAAACATCCCTTAGAAATTGCAAGGCAAGCCCAAGAATGGCAATACTAGTTGTAATCCACTCCCAATGTGTGAATATCAACCTCTTCATTATTGGGAGGGCTCCAGATGCTCGTGCAATAGCTAACTCTTGGTTAAACTGGCCTCCCTTGCTCTTGTGCTTTCTTCCATTTGACCTTTCTCTTGAAGGGGGGTTTCCAACTCTGAGCTTAGTCTTTCGAATTCCTATCTTGACTCTTTCGCTTCCACCTAGATCCTTCAAGGATCATCGGAAGTTTGGGATTGGGCATCATCTAACTCTCTCTTTAGATTTTCAATTTCAACATGAAGCTGAACCTATTCACTTTGAGCTTCTGCAAGCGATTTAGATGCATCTCCTTGCTGGCTTTGAATTTTCTTTACACGGACTACTTTAGCTTCTCTAGCTCAGATCTCATTTTGTAGTCTTCTTATGGTTTCTTTTACATTTTTTAGCTCTACCTCACACTTCTTTAATTTCCTGTCCAACCTCTCATAGTCAACATATACCACCTTTTGAGTTGCTTTGGCTAGAACCACTTTGTCTCATGGGAGATTTTCATTCAAATCGAGGCCTACGACATGAATTTTATAGTTCTCCATCTGCATTTTTCCTTCGGGTTTGGTGACGAGTGACTTCATGGTAGTAATGAGCAAAGAGTTCCACTCCTCATTGAAGCGAGCTTCAATATTCTTTGTGGCAGGCTTCTCAATATTCTTCAACAATATTTTTTTTCTTTCGGGCCATTCAGGCCTGCTTAGTAGCATCAAAATGACCCTGAAGAGTCTGAGGGACATCGACGCTTTACACTGCAATGGAAGCACTAGGGGGCAACCTGAAAAGGGTGATGACAGGGGAAACTTTGGATGTGTGAGCATGAGGGAACGCAAAAGGCAGTGTGATCATGGAAAAGGGTGGGACACCAAATTAAGCAGTGGAAAAACTAGTAGGAGTGAACACATAAACATGCTGATGGAGAGGTGCCTTCCTGAAAGTAGATGGATTGGGAGTGATGGGTAAAGTGGTTGTACTAGCTGTTTCAATGGGGGCCCTTGAAAGGGCGATTAAAGACACAACAACAGCCACGGTGGATGACGCTCCTTCGGTGTGTGGGGTGGTTTCAGCAGGTTCATTAAAAATGGTAGGGGGTACATTCAGAATTAGCAGTTCAAGATCTGAGGACGGAGGATTCCTTTCCATGCGAGGGGGTAGAGGATTGACCAAAGATACAGAAACAAGAAGAAGAGAGGGAGAAAAACTTACCTGAGCCGTAGTGGTCAGCACATTTTGTAGGGTAGACTCCACTTCTTCTTCTTGTCGGATCAGTACATTAGGGGCACCCAGATCTTGAATCCTTCTTCACTTTGTATGATTAGAACTAGCATGTTTTGATCTTATGGTAGTAAATCCCTCTGAGACTTGGCCTTCAGTGGTGGCTAGGTATCCTCTTGGAGACCATCGGGTCCTTTAACCTTTACTTCAGGCACTAGAGGTAGGCAGAGCTTGTGAATCCCTTCGCCTCAAGTCTCTCTGACTGTCAGACTCCCGAAGTCTAGCAACCTAAGGTGGAACTTGTTCCTCATCAATTTCATGGCTTGTTTCGAGGTTGTTGTTGTTAGAATCAACTTCTTTATCATATAAATTTTCAAATTCATCATCAAGAGGCTGAAAGTTATCGAATGGGGCACCTAAGCACCTCATCTCCTGTCGAAATCTCTAGAAGTTTTCCTTTTTCCTTTTCGACCATCCCTTGCACCTTAGCTACACATTGAGAGATTTTCCCATTCAAAGATTCCTACAATACTTTTCCTATGGCTCATAGAAACTTAACAATTTTGGCCTCTCTTCTGGAATGTAAGCCAGATCAATGTATATCTCTACACTCTCCCAACCCGAGTTCCTTCTTTTGTGGAAATAATCTCGAACCTCATGTCTCAAACTATAAATCTTGTTCAGATTATAATTCCACTTGTCGCAAATGAGGACCAAGCCCAAGGCCACCAATAAATTTTTAATCTTGTCCTCTACCTTTCATTTAGTCAGTATTACCTGACTCTTAGCAATTATAAGAGGAAGGTTGTAGAGCTTTGTTTTGTTCCTCCTAGCACCATAAATCTTGTCGACAACAATTACCTGACGGTATGCCTCCAACACAAAAACCATGTTTGATACAAATCTAGGGAGTCAGAACACCTCCTTGGGAAAACCATGAAATATGATGAATGTGAAGTCCGCACCTAGGAAATAATCTAGTGGGGTCGGCAGATCTCTTAGCCATTCCATAACTTCTTGAGAAAAATGGCCAATGGGGCGGGGCAACAAATCCTGGAGTACTAGCCTCAAAAAATTGTCTGTAAACTGATAATAATCCCTTGTCATCAAAAGTACAGGGGTCCATATAGAAACTGGTTGGAGACAACCCCTTTCATCTAGCCTAGACACTAGTACATTTCTACCCAGCCACTCAAAATTTTGATGTAAAAGCAAATAAGCTAGAATAGAAGAATACCTGAATTTGGATTCAGTATTGTAGTTCTTCAACTACACCCTCATGTTCCTAGCTATTACCTTAGTAAAATCATAGTACCTCTAGACTTTTTACCTTTTGAGTGCAAGGGCTATGGAAAACTAGAAAGGGTTAACCTCTTCATCATCATCGAGGCCAAAAACCCAAGCCAACATGAGAACACAACTTACGTGTCCTTTTTAAACTTCTTGTGTGAAAGAGGCTAGCGAATCTGCCCTCTTTGTGGCCTTTCCTTGGTCTCATCTTCATAATTTTTTTTTTCCTAAACATGTCCTCTCCTAGGACATCCATCTATTCTTCGTCAAAAAGCTCAGCTCCCTATCTCATAGGGATACACAACATAGCCCGTATAGCTTTGGCAGAAATGGTAATCTTGATCCCTTAACCCTCAATGGCCTCTGTACTTTTGTTAAACTTCTTCGCACATGCATCGATCAACTCTGGGCATAGATGTATGGTAGGTAGCATAAACTATGGCAAGCCATGATTCCATAGTTGAAATGTAAAACCCTCTGATGGTTCATTCTCCAAAATCCTCTGAAATGCACCTTCCCTAAGGTTTTTAGGGTTAGCCGATAACTGAGGGTCAAAGACATTATCAGTGATGTCTTCCACTTCCTCTCTTTTGATGTGTTTATCATGTTGGACCCTTCTATAGTGCTCCTAAGGCTGGTCTTCTACTTGAAGCTACAAATTGCATACCAGAGGTCGATGCTTCCACCATGGCTATACAAGAAAGTTGCAGAGATTTTCTTTAGGGATAACACCCACTTGCCTTTTGCTTCTTTGGAGAAATCTACTTTTGAGTGCAATTAATTCTCTCACTCGTACATGTAGTTAAGGCTACACCACTATCACTAGACCATTATATGCTACCACTGAGGTGATATGTGTGGATTGGAGATCTGTATCCCTTGGGAATTCCAGAAATTCCATGAGGATGGAATTAGTACATTCCCTCCACTGTATTTTATCAAATAAACTCATTTCCTTGAAAAGTGTGCTTTTCACTATGTGAAACATGTTGAGGCGATACAAGGCAATCTTGAAAAGGCGTTCCCATAAATTTGTCAGAATTTAGCATGTTAATCCATGTCTTTTCTCATTAGTAAGCCGGTTGGAGTTGATGATGGAAAAAGATATTGGAAACAAGCAACACTGAGAGGGGGGGTGAATCAGTGATGTACAAAAATTCAACTTTATTATTCTATCATTTAACTTACTTAACCATTCAACAAGAGAAAAATGCATCAACAGAAAGAAAATAATCACAACACCATAACACCATAATTTTTGTGGAAACCCTGTTAGGGGAAAAACCACGATGGATGGCCAATCCACAATATAATATTATGAGTATACCCAAAATGAGAAGTACAAAATGAGAATGCTCTTGCATTTAGGCTCACTGCTCAAAAAGGATGGGTTCACTTCCCTAAAATGATTTGGAATAGATCCAAAAGAGTGAACTAATGAAATAGCATCCAAAATGCCTGATTACAATTCTGATTAAGCTCTATAGATAATCTGCTGTCCTTCTGACTGATTCAACAATTCTGCTATGCTCTGCACAACTCGCACTGCAAAAATCTTAATGCACAAGTAAAACTATGCATAATCGCCCAATCTCTCTTCTTGATGATTGTAACACACCACCACACTTATTTTTTCACATACCAAATGATATATCAAATCTCTTATATATATCCGCATCTAGAAATAAAATTGCTATAGGTCGGTCTTAATAAAACTTGGAAATATTATCAACTGTCGGCCCAAATTTACAATTAATTTTTTAATGTGGATCTAACACTGTTAGATACACTATAGCTGGGACCCATAATTAAATATTTGAACATAAAATCATTTTAAATAATTTTACTTTACACATCCACAAAGCGTCACATTCACTGAGTCGGCTACAATGAACAAATAGACATAAAACATCCTACCGGACCTCCAAGCTCGTACATCGACTGATGCAATACCATAAAATTTAGTAATAAGATAACGCACATGCTCAACAAGCAATCTTGGGGATCCAAAACTCAAAATGATGATCCGGTGAAGTAGACAAATTAAC
>VDFB02251532.1:0-18354 GCA_007258455.2 Sequoia sempervirens | reverse complement strand
CAATTACTTAGTTCAAGTGTAAATAAAACTTTATTTAAATTAAGAAATAGTATTATAGAATTAAACCTCTATTCAATTCAATTAATTTTTTATTACAACCAATATTAGAAAGGAAAGAAAGGATAAAATAGAAAATTGTTCCAAATACTATAAACAATTTTTTTAAACTTCAAAAAGACCAAAATATAGTTAAATAATCACAAGATATTTCCAACAATATGGGGAAAATAGTCGTGCAACTCACTTCTCAAGGAAATAATCACACAACAAATTTTTACACTAAATTTTTTGGAAACTAATCATAAAAATTGGAGGCTAATTTTATAGAAAATAAACTAAAATTTTAATCAAAAAATTAATTGTAGAGGATGTTTTACAATAGAGTGGCTGCTTTTGCAAAACCACAAATGCTTCTCAAACTAACCATATACCTCCACAAAACTACAAAAAATAAATAAATTATTATTTAAAAATGAAATTTTATACAAGAGTACTTAATATGATCCATTGACCTTAAAATTTGATAAATGTCAATTATGAACATTCTATAGTCACAAAACACTACTAAATTTTTTATAGAACCTATCACTAACTACATTTTCCAAAGCTTTGATTTTCCTAAGAATGGTCTAAAAATTACAACTAAGATTTAAAATGATAGAGATATCATAGGACCTACCCTATATCATTTTGGATAACAATTTAAAATGACAATGAGGCCCAACACTCAAAAAATTACAAAATATCAACTTTCAAATTTAAAAAATTAAATTTCCTAATTTAAGAAAAGTCTATGATCTACAAACATGTATCAAATTTAAATTTATTATTTCATCAATTAAATATTAAAATGTAGATAGATAACACATATCATCAATTAAAACAACTATCAATCATTCATGAAACAACCCTTTTCCGCATTTGAAAAGCTTACGCGCATGGTGGAATCTACCCTAGGGGTACCCCATGGTCCCCCTCTGCACCTCCTTGACCTGAGCCTCGCCTTGTCTCATGCGGACCCATGTCCCTCAGGAGACACTCTTGGAGGGTCCGGTTCTTTGGCTGTGGATCTTTCAATGCCTCCCGTGTCTTCGGTTTAAGTGTCGACGGTCATGTTTCTTCTTGAAACAAATGGGTGGAAGGATATTTTGACCAATATTAAATAAAGCTCTTTACCTCCTCCTTCTCATGAGGTTGAAGTTGTTGCTTTTGGAACAGATTTCACTATCTCTGATACGGTCAGCGATAGGATTCTCTCCTCCATGGAGAACACAGTTGTGGGTCATTTTCTCTCCTTACGACCCACTGTTGATATGGTCTGAAGATGGACTGCTGCTAAATGGTGCCTCAAGGGTAGTGTGGAAATATGCAATATGTTGGTTGGCCTCTTCCTTTTCAAGTTCACGGCTTCAGAAGATCTGGTTTTTGTCCTTTCTTCTGGACCTTGGGTTTATGGAAAACACAACTTGGATTTATGCCGCTGGAAGTCAGGGTTTGACCCTGCGGTGGATCTTAATAAGTTGGCATCGGTTTGGATTCGCTTGCCCAGTCTACCTTTGGAATATTGGGATGAATCAATCTTCAAAAGCATTGGTGATTCCTTGGGTCACTTCATAACTTTTGACTCCATCACCAGATCGAAGTCCAGGTTAGTGTTTTCCCACTTTTGTGTGAACATTTGTGTGAATAAGTCGCTCCCTAACTCTATTAAGCTCTGCTAAAAGTTTGGGACATGGGTCCAACCTGTGTGCTATGAAAATTTTGTGGTCTACTGTCAGAAATGTGCTAAACCTGGGCACCTTATTTCTGATTGTGAGTCCTCCTTTAATAAGGAGCCTAACCCAGGAGACTCTGCTGCTACTGCTAACTCTCCTCCTGAAATTGATGACTCGATTAGTGGTGCTATGAAATCTTCACCAGATTTATCTGCTATTCCTAACTTTGGGGTTCCTTCTCCTAAGTTAGAGACCAGTGTTGATCTTCCTAACTCTAGTGTTCCTATTCCTGGGTTAGTGACCAGTGTAGATCCGACATCAGGTCTTGCTAATCTTTCCTTAGTTGAGAATTTGGTTAGTGATAAGGTTATGGAGATAGCAAATCCTTCCTCTTGCTCGACTTTTGGGGGTGTTGAGCTTATTGGTGGTGCCCAGTCGAAGGTGGCTTTAGAGGGGACTAGCAAGAATATAGGGGAAGAGGGTGAAATCTAGGAGGATATGGGTAATGGAGATGTGACAACCTTCAACTCTGAGGATTCAAAAATGAAGTGTGTTGTTGATGAGGATAACAAGATAACCCCAAAGAAAAAAAGGAGGAAGAAAAAGGCGGATGTGGGTGGAGAATCCAAGCATGGTAGGCCATCCCACAAATCTATGAGATTAAGAGAAACCACAAATGAGATTGTTATGGGTAAATAGAGGACATTGGAAGTGTCCTCCAAGAAAGGTAAAAAATGAAGGTCATGTCATGGAATGTGCGCGGGTTGAGCAACTCCCATAAGCAACTTGCTTTAAAAAACTATGTTTTAGAACATAAGATTGATTTATGACTATTACAAGAAACCAAGATGAAAAAAGCTAATTTTGATAATATAGCTAAGTACATATGGCCAGGGGCCACTTACTCCTACAGTGATGTCGAAGGAGCTTCTGGGGGGCTAGTTGTGCTTTGGAACCCTTCTAGATTTAATGGCACTGAACTATTCTACTGCCGGAGTAGTGTTGGTGTTTCTTTTACTTTCCCGGGTGGCTCCTAGTCTCTTATCAATGTTTATGCACCCAACCAGAGGAATGCTAGATATGCTTTGTGGCAGGCTTTTCCTGATTGGATAAAAAACAATAGTGGGTATCAGTGGCTTGTGCCTGGAGATTTCAACTCCCCCCTATTTCCCTCAGAGAAATACGGTGGTCTAGTTGATTATTCTAACAACATGGAAGACCTAGAAAAATTTCTAAGTTCTACTGGCCTGATTGACATAGTCTTATCAGGCCAAGCTTTTACCTGGACCAATAAACGCTTGGGGGAAGAATTGATACAAGTTAGATTGGATAGATTCCTTTGTTCTAGTAACTGTACTGGATTTCTCAGCACCACTCTGCAGGCTCTGCCCAGGACGGTCTCTAATCACAATCTGATATTACTGACCTCATGTGACTAGTCTGTTGTCAGACCTTTCCCCTTCTGTTTTGAAATTATATGGAATTCCCACCCTGATTTCAAAAATAAAATTGTTGAATGGTGGAATATTCATGTTCGTGGTTCTCCTATGTTGAAGATCTTTTTAAAACTCAAACACATCAAATGTGTGGTGAAAGGCTAGAATAAAAGGGTTTTTGGAAATATTTTCCAGGAGAAAAAAATTATTGGGGAAAAATTGAAATTGGTTCAGAAGAAAGTGGAGGGTGATATTGGTCTTCCTACTTGCAACCAAGAGAAGGAGAATCGAAGCGAGTGGGAAAAAATTCTTAAGAAAGAGGAGATTTTTTGGAAGCAAAAGTCTAGGGTTCAATGGCTGAAGGAAGGTGATAGGAACACCTCGTTCTTTCATATTTCTGCTATCAAACATAAGAAAAGGAATTAGATAACTAAGTTACACAATGCTCAAGGTGAGGTTGTCAGCTTTCCTTCCCTAATTGGTTTAATGGTTGCGAATTACTTTTAGAAGGCTTATGCGGCTCCTGATGAGGCTCCTAACCTAGTTCTTGACAGACTGTTGCTTGACCCACTCCCAACTTTAATTTCTCAGAGTGATAATCTGGAGATCCTCAGTGCTATCACTCCTAAGGAGGTTAAGTTGGCCACTTTCAGCATGGGGGCTTTCAAAGCTCTAGGCCCTAATGGTTTCCCTTCGGCCTTCTTTCAAACCTTTTGGGAGATTGTTGGCGAGGACCTTGTTTTAGCTGCAAGTGATTTTTTCAAATCTGGTAAGATTCTTAAGCAATTAAATCACACTTTCATAGCTTTAATTCCCAAGGTTTTTGATCCTCAACATATGATTGACTTTCACCCCATCAATTTGTCCAATAATTTTTATAAAATCCTCTCTAAAATCTTGGTCAACCGCATCAAACTGCTTCTTGATAAAATTATCAGCCCTACTCAAAAAGGGTTTGTTCTTGGTTGGCATATCATTGATGCTACCATAACCACACATGAATTACTCCACTCCATGGATAGATGCAACTATGCGGGTATGGCCCTTAAGCTTGACATCTCTAAGGCCTATGATAAGGTGATCTGTAACTTTGTCCCTAGAGTCCTTGCTAAGTTTGGATTTAACCAATTGGTGATCAATATATTAATGGAATGTATTATGATGGTCAAGTTCTTTGTTTTGGTTAATGGGTATTCCTTTGGGTTTTTTCAAGCTGGGAGATGTATCAAACAGGGAGACCTCCTTTCCCCTTATCTGTTTATTATGGTGGGGGATGTCTTGAGCAGGAATTTCTCTAATATGTTGTTTGAAGGGTCCATTAAGGGGATTAAGGTTGCTTCTTCCCTAGCGCCGATTGTGATCCAACAATTTGTTGATGATACCTTTCTCTTTGGAAAATCCTCTGTGATTGAAGCCAAGAAATAGAAAAAATGTCTTAACAGCTATGCTTCTTGTTCTAGAAAATGCATCAACTACAATAAAAGCATGATTTACTTCTTTAACAACACTCCTAACTTGGAAACTCGGGTGACTGTTGTTCTCGGTTGTTTGAGTGGTATGCTTCCTTTAGTTTACCATGGGTTACCCCTTAGTATCAAGGAAGTTACCCCTAATTTTTGGAATTATATATTGGAAAGGATCCAAAGAAAGTTGGCTGGGTGGAAAGGCTCCTTAGCCATGATGGTAAGTTACAACTCCTTTATGCTATTATTCAAGGTATCCCTATCTATTTTCTATCCATTTTTTAAGATGCCTAGATATATTGCTGAAAAATTTGAGAAAATTCAAAGGAATTTCCTCTGGTCAAGGACTGAGGAAAAAAAGAAATTCACCCTGGTTAAATGGGACAAGGTTTTCCAACCTAAAAGTTGTGGTGGGCTTGGGATTATGACTATTTCTAATACCAATAAAGCTCTTGGCCAAAGTGGGATAGGACCATCTAAGGGATAGGAAGGATTGGTGTAAGATCATGAATGCTAAGTACCTTCAGAACTGGCCTTTGATTGATATCCTATCAGATCTCACCCTGCGGGGTCCCTGGTTTGGAAGTGTATATGCAATTTGTAGGATCTTCTGAGAAATGAGATCAAATGGAAGATTGGTAATGGTAATAAAATTAGATTTTGGGAGGACACTTGGTTAATTGACACTCCTCTGGAAAATTCTGAATTCAGGAATCTTATGGGTTTGGCTCAACAATTGTTTGGTACTTATATTAGTGATTATCTCCTTGGGCCTTAGGGTGGTAGGAAATGGAATGACTTAAGCCTTTGCTACCCTTTTCCCCCTAATTTGTGCTTCCTTGCCAAGACCCTGTAGGAAAAGCTCTCCCTCACCAAGCTTCCTTCTTCTTGCAGGGGGGATGATTTTTTTTGGATTCATGATAATCAGGGTGATCTTTCAGTTAAATCGGCGTACAATCTACTGACATACTAGGGTATTATCATTGATCTATGGAAGAAGGTCTAGAATTGTCACATGATTCTGAAAGTGAACTTCTTTTGGTGGACTACCTGCCATAACAGGATTCTTACTCAGGACAATCTGAGAAAAAGGGGATTCCAGATCCCCAACATATGCTTTTTATGTAAATGTAATGAAGAGTCAGTGGATCACCTACTATTACACTACCCGTTTGCTATGGAGGTGTGGGAGTGGCTTTAAGAAGATTGGGGATCCAATGGATTATGTGTAAGGACATCATTTCCTTTATATTGAGCTGATCTGGACCCTTTACCCACCCTTTAATTGGTGAAATTTGGAACTAGGTCCCCCCCATTATATGTTGGTGTTTATGGAAAGAGAGGGACAATAGGATCTTCAGGAACATTGAAATGGATCCGAAAGAGGTGTTTGGGATTGGGTCTCGAATCCTTGTGAAAAAAATCTCGCTTTTCAAAGGGAAATCCCCAGACAAAGGTCTGGCTAAGGTGGAAATTAGCATGGAAAAAGCTTGGCACCAAAACTTGGATGCCAACTCTTATGACAACTCCAAGTCCCTTGATTGGAGTGCCACTATTTGGAAACCCCCTGAGAGGGGCTAGTATAAACTAAATTTTGATGGGCCTGCTAAGGGAAACCCCAGTAGAGCAAGTATAGGAGGTGTGATAAGGGACTGCAACAGAAATTTGGTGGCTGGTCACGCTGGGGGGATTGGTGTTCATTCTTCTATGATTGCAGAAGCTAGAGCGTTGTTGAAGGCCTTACAGTTGGTTGTCTCCATGGGGATTGAGATTATGCATATTGAAGGAGACTCTAAGTCTATTATTGATGATGTTAACTTTGATAGATTACTAGGGTGGAGTACTAAAGACATTCGTCTTGACATCAAACTCTTTATGTCAAAAATTAAAATTAAAAGTAGTCAACCATATTTATCGGGAGGGGAACTAAGTGGATAATGCCTTGGCCAATCTTGGCACACACTGGAAATTGGCCAAATTCTAGTGCGCTTTAGGAAACTTACCTCCTAACATCAAGGGAATATATTCAAGGAACAAACCCCATATTTGACTCATGATGATAACTAAACATGCGCCTAGCTAGTTAATTTGGGGGGTCCACATGCTTGTCTATTGGGCTATGTGGAAAATTTTTACCAATGAGATGGATAACAAGTGGCATTTTTCAAATAATGGGATGGAGCCCATTTTGAAAAAGGAAATCATGAAATGTAGCATTAAGTACTTGATGATTAACTCTAAGATGGATTGTACCTTACGTTATCTCCTTTTGGGGATCTTGTTAAACTATCGTATTTCCAAGTTCCTAGTTTGATTTTGATGTGACTAATAATTTTGAGATAAAGCTCCTTATTGGCTTTCTTTTGTCGGCTATTTTGGACCCGCGTCCTTTAGCTATCCTTTTTTGGCTAACTATTTTTGGCCTGCCCCTGATAGCTAACCCTCTTGGTGTTTCCAATTTTGGCTCCACGACCATCCTGCCTAGATTTTTGTGCCTTGTCCATGTGGAAGGAAAACCTCCCTTTCCTTTCACATCCTACTTACTTAGCCGATTGTATGCGGAGATCCTGATTTATGATTCCACTAAGATTGCTTTTAGGAATTTATTGGCTCATACGTACGACCTGTCCTTAGCCTTGATTATAAAAAAATGTCGTCTCTGGCCTAAAATCCTTAATGTGTAAATGATTTTTCACCTTTCTATTATCTCTAACCTTGTTTTTTCATAGAGTTCTTGGTTATCCAATGTGCAGAGTGACATTATGGGAGGTGATAGGGTGAAGACGGAGCTGGATAATTGCAGCGAATTCCGCAAGGACCCACTTGTTTGGCACATTTGTGTTGAGGGTGGTCTTGCTCCTCTTATGGAGAGACTTGTGGGCCATGACCCTAATCTGTCTGCTCAATTTTTCAACTCGTGGAAAGATCGTCATGTGACTATGGGTGACATTTCCTTTACTGTGGATGAAGAAGTGATTGCATAGGCGACAGGTCTCCAGTGCACTGGTATGAAGCATCTGAAGTACACTAAAACCCAGGACAATGAAAGTATGAACAAGTTTTTTGTGGGAAATGAAGCGCTGGTGCGCAACCAGTTGGGTTTTGACCGTGAGGCTCTCCCTCAGTTATGGAACCTAGTGTGCCTTTCCTTGATGAAGTATGTGACGCTGGAAGGTAGGTACAAGACCTATTACTTCTATCATTTCCCTCTGTTGAATCACCTCAGGCATAAAGTTTTGTTAAGATTTCCTTTTTTCCTGCTTATGGACCTTGAAAATTTTGTTGAAAAATGTGCGAAGGCCACTACTTTGAATCCTAATGACCCTTTGCCCCTGCCTCTTCACCAGGGCCTCATCTTGAGGCTCGACCACTTCCATCTAGCTTTGTGTCTGCCAAAACCCATCTCAACTGTCTGCATTGAAGAGATTGAGCTTCCCCCTACAACCAACTTATTCCCGACCGAATCCAAAGGCCCTGTTATGAAAAATCCCCTGACCCCTACTGACTCGTTGAAACCCAAACCCGTTGCTAACAAGCTTAAAGGAAATGAGGGAGCGACCCAGACTAGTGCAATGGCTAGTCTTTGTGATCTCAAGTCAACCCCCGCCAAGACTTCCAGCAAGCTCGCGCTGAAAAGGAAAGGCAAGAAGGAAGGTAAATGCTTGAAGGAGCCTTCAAGCAAAGGAAAAAATGTAGTGAGAAAGGACTCTATGGGGGATATGGTGGTTGCAGAGATGGTGGTTATTAGTTGTGATGCCATCATTTGACACTCTAGTAGGCTAACAAAGAATAGGAAAAAAGTGCAGGTTAAAGATGTGGATACGAAAGAGGAGCTATTAGATAGCAAGGATAGCATGGATGAGGAGGTATCAGATGGTGAGGAGGAGGAGCATGCTAGAGGTCTTGGCTCCATCCCTGATTTGGGAAAAGTTCAGAAGGAGGGTTCAACCTCTCAATCTTTGGAACCGCTGGATGTTGAGAAGGTTGGTCATGACAACACTGTTGTTGGTGGGGAGGAGCTCTATGTGTTGAAAGAAAGATTGGACAAATTGGACAAAAAATTCAATGGATTGACCTGCTTCACGATCAAGCTGGTTCATTGTGTCACGAGTACCCTATCAACGGTAATGAAGGATGAGATGGACATGAAAAAGACTGAAGACCACCAAGAATGGGTCGGAGATGATGTTTTCCATCTCCTATCTAAGAACTGGGAAGATGCAAGGTAGTCTGTTGTTGGTTCGCTATTCGTCCATGTGTTGTTGATCCGCTGTGTGTGTTTTTTGGTTTTTTGTTTTTTGATGCTTTAATGAACTTGAAATATTTTGGCCCTTGTGGCTCTATGTGAAGGGTACAACACCCTATAAATTCTTCTTACTTTATCAAAAAAACATATCATCAATCGTTAATACATAGTTGAATTCATAAGATCAATAATTACACTAATTTTTTTTGTCAACTACTAAATGCATAAATAAAACTAAGAACTTTTATAGATCCTAAATGTATTCTTCATAGCTACTTTGTATGATAAAAATGATTATTACACCACCTAAATTGTGGAACTTAAAGGTCCACCCCACTTGACTATAGAAATGAGCTCATGGATTTCAATCACATATCAAACACGAAAGAGTCAGTGACATGGAAAAAAAATCAAACTTTGATTTCTTAACACAAATATTGAGACACACAGATGATTACATTTACATAAGTAATACAAGAATAGACTAAGATAAGGAGTGTGATCCACCTTGGATAGCGAAAGTACAAGATGAAAATCAAGGGAGAGATGATGAATCTTATAGTAAATCCACATCCACTATAAATTATTTTCATTAAATATTTCTCATCAAACACTAAACACAACCAATAGAGTTTGTATTGATGCATTTTATCATTTTCTTCTTTATATAATACATCCATTTTTGCATCACTCTGAGAATAATAAATGTAATCAAGGGAAAAATAGATTTGTTAGATGGTTAGATCAAATAACATTAAAATCCATTGAATATAACAAAGCACAAACGAATACAATGAAAGTAAAAGACAATTATATCACCTGCATTCTCCATCTTCCATGATTGACCTTCGTTACACCTCCTAGCTTGCAGTAAATGAAGATGCCCTCAGATTTGTATGAGCAACTTTGACAAGAGACAAGACTAAAGCAAGTTTTGAAGGATTTACTTGAAGTCTAAATGCCTATGTCTAAAAGCCAATGTCTATGCCTATGCTTAAAACAAATTCCAATATTGAAATACTACAATTGCCTATGACAATAAATGTGAAACTAAGTAAATGCCTATAATAATTACACAAAATGTCAGCATGTGTCTGAAAAATGAGAAGAAGATGGCATTTTATAGAAAATGCCATTTCGAATGGACGAACGAGATAAATAAATGAAATGAATGATCCAGATTACATATGAGAATCCCTAATTAGGGTTAGGGCAAAATATTTAATCGAACAGTCAAAATAAAATCGAATCGACGGTGGAGAATAAATGAGACAAATTAATTAGAAAATAAAGATTTTCAAAAAATCAAGAAGATAAGATTGCCTGATTTGCTTGATTTGAAAAATCAAAGAGATAAGATGTGAACTGAAGATAAGATTTAGAAAATCAAGAATCTGCCCGATTGCTTGATTTTTAGAAGATTAATTACTAATTTGAATTAAAATAATTCAAATTATGGATTTTGAGAGATAATAAATAATCTTTTTCAGATTATTTATCAAAAAGGACTGATAGTTAAGATTGACATGACATTTTGTAAATAATTCACCATCTAAAAATGAAAAAGAATACACCGACAATTAAATAATTAAATTTAATTATTTAATTTGAAGCAGATACATTCACTAATTAAATAAATTAATCAATTTATTTAATTAAGACAGCTTAGTGTCGATTTAAATAAATGAAATTTATTTATTTAATAATCAAGAAGAATTAAATGACAAGGGGATTAAATAAATAAGAAATTCATTTAATTAAAGAAAGACTTAGACGTACTAATGACGATTTAATAAATAAATAAAATTTATTTATTTAATAATCAAGTTTATGAATAATTGACATGAATTAATTAAATAATTATGAATTATTTAATCAATAGTCGAATGTGGATCAAGGACATAATTAAATGACTTAATTATGCTAGGACAAAAATGGTAAAATGAAGCTTGCAGGCCTAGGTCATTTTTAGGTGTCTACATTTTGCCCCTCTTTGTCATAATGTCGCTTGTCGCATTGTGACAAAGAAAAATAAGTCAAAAAATGCCCCAGTGCAAAATAAGATGAGGAAGAATGACGAGGAGGGTTATGGTATGCCCCTTCGAGAGGAAAGACGGGTTCCAAGAACATGGGTGTGCTCTCGAAATTAATGAGAAGACTAGAATATGAAGAGACTTAAGAAATTTAGTGCAAAAAGATGAATGCAATGCTTATATGAGATGGGTGAGGAGAAGATGACACGACTAAAGAAGATGCATGTTAGTTCCTAGACCAAATCCTTCAAAACATTTGCCATAGGACTAATATTCATTACCTTAATCATCATCAAGGCAAAAATAACACAAATGGACAAATCGCCATGATAGCGATGTAGACCAAGGTGTGCAAGGTCATCCACTTGAAAAAACGCATTTAGCTGTACACAAGGAATGTCCTAACTCATACTATGGGCTTAAGTTGCCCCGCCTTTTGTCAAGACAATCCACAGACAAGAGTCAAAGAAAATAAAATAGGCCAGAGACTAACGCGACCTCTAAATCCTTCACGAGACATCCTCGAGGTAGCTAGTAACATGACCAAAAGATAAGACAAAATAGCCAAGATAGTCAAAAGATAATACAAGATAAACTAGAAAGATTAATAGCCATTTTATTTTGTTTGCCAATGTTTGTATGCCAAAGATTGATTTCTTGTCGATTTGATAGTTTGGACAGTTTAAGGTTTTTGCCAATTTGACAGTGTTGACAGTTTGACGGGGCCTATTATCGTGAATGGCCATCCTCAAAAGGAAAAGGACATTTTGATTTAGGTCTAACTCAAGAAGGACACATCTTTGAAGAGGACCAAAGAGTGACGGACCGACATTGTTTTGAGTAATATGTTTTGGCAAGTTGGATGTTGGACCGTAGATGATTGATTGGACTCTGTTAATCTAATTTTGACCAATTTTGACATCGACGCTTCAAATGATCGGCTTTGTGTCCGGGATTTTTGACTATGTCTGACTTATTTGACCGATGTGACGATTGTGACAAATTCCATGATTTTATTTGGACCAACCTAAAAGGATTGACCTAATGTCTCGGGGACTCATCGACTGATGGCCTTGCCTACGTAGCAAATGCGCAGAGACAACGTAGTTCGACAATGACATGGACTGACTAACATGACTAACTTTGACTCCATTTTTTGGATTTTGACATTGATTTGGATGTTTTTGTGTTTTTCAGACGCTTTGTATGATTTTTAGGTCTTCTTCTCGTGACATTTTATGATGTTTCGGTCTTTCTTCGTGGACATTTTACAGATTTTTTGGTTTTTATGGGCATTTTATGATGCTTTTGGCCCTTCTTCGTGACATTTTATGATGTTTTGTCTTTTTTCAGGACATTTTATGATGTTTTTGGTCTTTTTGAATGGTTTAAGAGGATTATGACAAATGCATGTGACTGATTCCCACATGAGAATCTAAGGAAAAACATGATTGTGCCCCTAGTCAAGCTGAATACCAATTGACAGGTGATGACAACGTTGTTTGACGTGGGAAGGACGCATCCTGAAACAACGTGAGGACAACGACGATAATGTGACGAAAGTATCGAGGTCTACAGCCAGGCTAGGAACACAGTCAAGTAAAATTTTGGATAATGTGCTTGTATGAATTGGACTCGTTGCATTTGGAATGACTTGGTTAGGGCTAGATGGGATGATGGAGTTTCCTTAGACCGTTTGACAAGGGAAAGCCAAGATAGGTGACAAGCATAAAAGGACAAAAGGTGGCCTTGGTAAAGGACGGGAGACATGAGACTAAGGGAATGTCATATGGTTTTCAAGGACTATGTCATATAAGGACAATAAGACTATGACAATCAATGACATGATGTTTCATGAATCGTGTATGACCGAAGGATAGACATGTCAAGAGTTTTCCCAAAGCATGATTTATGTGTGCTAGTTTTATGTCAAGACCAAGGTAGGTGGAAAAATGGACGGAAATGATAGGGCTTAGATGGATGTCAATGTCATGAGGGAAGGCATGGGAAATGAGACGACTTGCCCCCAAGTGTAAGAGTCCACATAGACGCATTTATTTTACACATGACCGCTTGGCCGTGTTTTATCATGGTACTTATCCAAGGCACTGCTTGCCGTGCTTTTCACCATTGGATGAAATTTTTTCTTACTATTTTTGAATTTTTGATTTTTTTGCGTCACCAAGACTCGGTTGCCGTGCTTTCAGAGGGCACGATTTTTTGATTTTTGATTTTTTTGTATTTCTAATTTTGTGGATAGCCCGATGCTTTAGATAACCACCTGACATTCTCAATCCACCGACGCAGCCGATGTAGAGATCGGAAATATGAGCCAAAATGACCTTTGCCGAAGGAGTTGTCTCGTCAGATCGTAGCACTTGTATAGCCAACCGATCGATGTCATTGTGATCCTTTCTGATACTAGAATTGGCCTTATCAAAATACTCACATCGCAATAGAGTGCCATGAGAGTCCTTGTAGTAAAGAGTTGTTGCCATGATGTGACGGATTTGTGATGTAGGATTTTTGGACTTTAGGTGAGATGTAGGATTATGACAAATGATGGTGGACATGGAAAGGTTGTTTGGACATTTGGATGAATCACTTTTTATTTTCCAAACTTGAGATGGTGGATGACGGATTTTGGAGGGATGGCGTTTGGAACCAACACTTTTATGTGCCTTGATTGATGACCATTTTGAAGGAGGTGGACATGTGTTATATGTGGGAGTCCTCTTGTCTTGTGGCTCCACATTGTGATTGACTTGGTGTCTTTGTTTGATCCATCTTTCTTTGGGATCCATTTTAATTTCATTTGTCCACTTGTCCTTTTGTTTGATTCAATGGCCTTTGACATTTGATTTTGATCTTTTGATTTGTAAGACTTTTGTTTTTGTTGGTCTCAAAGGGGATGTTGATTCATGATATAATGATGGTTTATGGTGTGGGTGGACGGGGTGTTGGCAACAATCTTATGACAAGGATTTCTCATGGACTCCATTTTGACGTTTGTATCTGACAAGGTTGCCCCCAGTATCGAGGAGGTACCACTAACATCATTTGATTTGTTGTCTGAGGAATAGCCAAGACCTTGATGTCTGTAATTTGTCTGGAGCTGTATTGGTTCTTGAATTCCTTGCTCATGTATGCCTAGTCCTTTGCCTTGATATTGCATGCTTTGACAGATTCTATTTGCAATGGGGTATTTGTTGTTTTGAAAGAAAGATGCTAACCCATCATTAGGTATGTGGATACTGTCACTTGTAATATTTTCATCTACGAGAAAGCCTGCTCTGACAAAGATAGATGACCCTAGTTGATAACATGTCCTAGCTTCATTGTCTTCTTGGACATATTCTTGACTGATAGCTGTGGTTTGATCTTGTGACATGTCAGGTTTAGATGATTCTGTTGGTGCTTCCAAAGAAATGTCAAAGCCATCATTATGGTTAGTGTCATAAAGTCTAGTAAATTCAGCTATAGCTTGATCATTTTCAAATATGTCCATATTGGAATACTCTTGTGCTTGAGGAATATCGTCTATGTGTGTAATGGAGGCAAGTGTCTCATTTTGGAAACTGTCAATAGTCGAGGCCTATATAGGATTGGAAAGTGTTTGATCATGAATGGTGTAAAGGTCAAGGAGTGGATCATTTTGGACTTCTTGGTCAACAATAGGGTCTTGGTCAAAGGTGGGGTTGTCATGGATTTGGACTTCTTGGTCAATGGTAGGGTCTTGTTCAAAGATGGGGTTGTCATAGATAGGTGTGTTTTGGATGTCATGATTGTCTTGAAGGCCTCCCTGAATGGAGTTTAAGATAGGGTCATGGGATGGACTACCTTGTTCTTGACATGAGGGTGACATTATAAGGTTATGCTTTGGGCTTTCATTTTGACATGTATCCTCAAGTTTATTAAATGGGATTTGACTTTGGACTATGAAAGAATTTTCATGACTAGATGTGGCTTGTGGGGGGGTGACTTGAAAAGGATTAATGACCAAAGGACTAGGATAGGACGTGGGAACTTGGACTGGACTAGTATATGAAGGACTAGGATAAGACATGGGTACTTGCATTGGACTAGCATGTGAGGGACAAAGATAGGACATGGAGTCTTGGACTGGATATGTCATGGAGTCTTGGACTGGATTAACTGTTGAAGGACAAGGATATGACATGGAGACTTCGACTGGACTGGATTGGTGTAAGGTTGATTGAAATAGGACACAGAGACTTGGACCGGATCGGTATGGTATGATGTGGGGACTTGACATGAGTTGGTAGATGGTTGATAAGGGATGCAGACTTGGACATAATTAATAGGTGAAGGGTCAGAATATGACATGGAGGTTTGGAATGGATTATTGGACAGTTGGCTTCCCTTGTCAAGGTTAGGATAAGGGTGATAAGTGGACGTTTGTTGTGAATTATTGGTAGGATTTATGTCAAGTGACTGTTGATGGTGAGGGTAGATGGATGGTGGCAAAGTATTTATGTCAAATCCTTGCGGTAACTTAGCCCCTAAGTCCAAAAACATGGCTAGATACCTTTGAGGGTCACGTAAGATATATTTTTTTACAAAGGAGAATATATCAGGATTTTGCTTTGCAGCTTCTATGTCTTTGAAATATACTCGTCCATTTTGGTCTCTTTCTATGAATGGCTCAAAAATGTTTTGTGATGAAGATGGCATGTTCATGGAAGATTGCATGTTCATGTTGTGAAATGGGTCAGAAAAGGTCCAATGTTTGTTCGTGTCGTAAGTGTTATTGTCGATGTTGGGATAAGAATCTTGTCCAAAGTTTGTCATTTGTTGTTGTTGTCTTTGAAGCCTAGTCTCAACCGTAAAAGGGATTTTCTCAAATGAGAATGATGAGAATGACAACTAAATGCAAGGATGACACTAGCCTATGTTTTTTGGATTTTTGGGATAAAGGATGACAATGCAAGACTATGTTTTTGGATTTTTGACAATAAGGGATGCAATATGACAATGTTGTCTAAAGAAAATGACTAATGCCAAAGGACAATGAAGACTAAGATGACAAGTTATGCCACTAATTTTTTTGTATTTTTGGAATAAAGGATGACAATACAAGATAATGATGACGTTTTCCTAAGAAAATGATTAATGCAAAATGACAAGGTTGTCAGGCCAATATGAGGACTAAGATGATGATGTTTGACTAAGGACTTAATGTTATAAATGCCATGTCTAGGTTCAAAATGATGACTAAGATGAACAATGCAAAGTCTAAGTTCAAAATGGGGACTGAGATTGTTTTTTTTTATGTTTTGCTCAAAAGTTTGATTTGTCCAAGGTCGATTGTTTGTGTTTAGATTTGTGAATGTTGGGTATATTGTTTGAAAATTTAGAAAACACTTGACAAGCATGATGTTTTGGTGTAAGCAAGCACACATGAAACAAGTACAATCCTAAAAGGCCAAGAGGCCAAGGGTTTGTATACTTGGTATAGCCCACCGATATACCCCAGATTGGTGATAAACACATTTTCTTCTCGAGAGCGGATAGCTTAGAATTTTGGTGGCATTGGCTACCCTCCACGACTCATTAACGTCATTCAAGCACACCAAATTCGAATTCTTGGGTAGTGACTTCCCAAGAACTGCTATCTCTACTCAAGGGAATCAGTAGTGAGTGTCTTCGGGCATGATACTGTACCCTGCACTATACCAAGCAACGGTTACTAGAATGGTTGGACACTAAGACAAGAGGTTTTTAATTCGGGCATTCCATTCATGGGGCGTGATCCATGCGGTGAGAGTCCCCTTTCAGATCCATCTTGTCGGAACCACGCTCGTGATTCTTGGGCTTTCCCCAAGAACCCACTTTTATATACCGTTGGAAGTCCCTCGGTGTCAGGGTGCTACCGGTCTGAGTCGTCCTGGGGTAAGTACTTTTTCCCACCAGAACAGGCCCAAGTTCTAGAGTCAGTAACCGTTTCTCTTACACCCAGGATCGCACGAATGCGCAAGGGGAGATGATACTCCGATATACCGAATCGTGAAAGGTAATTAACAAATAAAGATGGGTCTGGTTTTCTGATCACGAGGTTTTCACTAAGTGAGAGCATACTCACCTACCATCTTGCAAGCACAATCAATCAAAGAAGACATGTGTTCTTTTTATATGCACCAAAATCAAATGTTTGCTAATCTATGAAAGAAAAACAAGCACAATGTTTGTTTATCTTGTCTTCGACATTTGAATCTGCAAACAATGAATTAGTAATCTTTTTAATCAATGGTCTTCGACACACGAATGGGGATCGCCACACGCTACAAGAGAAGATTAGTAACACAAAAAAAAAAAAAAAATAATTAATGACAACAGCAAATTAAAACAGCGATAACTTGCTCAAAAATTAACAAAATTTTAAGTGGTAGATATCCATGGAAAGCTAAATGATAAACCTTCAAAACCTAGAATTTTTTTTTCACAATTCTACACAAAAAGAATGTTATAGACAAAAGAAAAACTCGGGTTTAAAAATTAAATTGAAAAAAACTACGATCACTAAAATGCCCATAACTTTCTCAAATTTCAACAAAATTTAAAACCGTTTGATGTTTTGGAAAGCTGAGAGCGAGATCTACAAACCCCAGAAACCGTTTGAAAATATATTATTCGCCCATTTTTTTGTGTTCTAATGAAGGTGACGGGATTTCGTATGACGTCTTGGCTGTAACTTGCAAAACAGTGAAAGCAAACAAGAACACACACAAATTTCTCTACAAAATGTCGGGTTCACCAATGTAATCAAGGGAAAAATAGATTTATTAGATGGTTAGATCAATAACACTAAAATCCATTGAAATAACGAAGTACAAAGGAAAATGATGAAAAAAACAAAAGGAATGATATTACCCAGAATCTTCATCCTCCATGGTTCACCTTCGTTACACCTCCTAGCTTGCAGTAAATGAAGATGCCCTCAGATTTGTATGAGCAACTTTGACAAGAGACAAGACTAAAGCAAGTTTTGAAGGATTTACTTGAAGTCTAAATGCCTATGTCTAAAAGCCAATGTCTATGCCTATGCTTAAAACAAATGCCAATATTGAAATACTACAATTGCCTATGACAATAAATGTGAAACTAAGTAAATGCCTATAATAATTACGCAAAATGTCAGCATGTGTGTCTTCGAGAAATGAGAAGAAGATGGCATTTTATAGAAAATGCCATTTCGAATGGACGGACGAGATAAATTAATGAAATGAACGATCCAGATTACACCTAAGAATCCCTTATTAGGGTTAGGGCAAAATCCTTAATCGAACGGTCAGAATAAAATCGGATCGACGGCGGAGAATAAATGAGACCAATTAATTAGAAAATAAAGATTTTCGAAAAATCAAGAAGATAAGATTGCCTGATTTGCAAGATTCGAAAAACCAAAGAGATAAGATTCAGACTGAAGATAAGATTTGAAAA
>VDFB02251531.1:0-71342 GCA_007258455.2 Sequoia sempervirens | reverse complement strand
AGGAACCGGATTTGATACCCACTTGGGGTAGTCAATTGGTCTTATGAATTTTGTGTCAAGTAGCTTTTTTAATTCCATTTTGTCTAGCAGGCCAATCTAAGGATGCATTTTTCTCAATTTTTGTCTGACAGGCTTTGCTTCAGAGTAGACTGCTAGATGATGAACCACAATCTCTGGATCGAGCCTGGGCATGTCTGCATAGCTTCATGCAAAGTTAACTTGTCTTTCTCTTAAGAAGGCTTCTAGGAGCTCTTGCTCCTCTGACAACAATGACTATACATAGAATGTAATGTGTGGGGTTTCTTCTGTTCCCAAGTTGATTGGGTTGCATTTTCGGCTAAGACCGCTGATTTTTCCTAATGTAGAGCTCTAAGAGGAAGATTGAATCCCCCATCCTTGAGCGCCTCAGAGAGGTTTTCACCATTAGATGTGTCCTTTATTTTTACTATTTTCGGGTCAGAGAGTGCCACAGTGTGGTTTTCACTCAAGGACCTAAAGATTATTCTTAGTTTTTCGCTTTTGCGACTGAGGGATTCAATCGTTTCCCCATAATATGCATGCATGTCTAGCTTGATGATAAATCATGCTTTATGATCCCCACATGGAATATTATCTTGTAGTCCCATGAATTCTGAGAGCGCCTCATCATTTTTGAATGTGTCAAGAATTGGTAGTCCTCGTTGGTCGTAATCGATGAGTTGGGGGTAGACTGGCTTTATCTCATGGGATTAGTTTTCAGACTTGTAGGATAGGGTGTTGATCATAAAGATGTTAGATTCTTCAAATAGTGCGGGTATTACATCTCTTGGGTTCTTCATCCTCACTACTACACACCTCAGTGATGTCAAAGGTAAAATTGTGTAAGGGCAGACTAGTGGATACAGGCAATTGCAAGGCGACTGTCATTTGCTAAGGAGTTTTGGCTTTCTTAACCGAAGGATTTCATCCATGTATGGTTATACTCAAAGGGGTACATCCAAGGCCAATATTTCTCATTCACATCTCCAAAATGATGCATATTAGAAGCTCATTGTCATTTTGCCCCAGTTTCTGGTTTCTATCATAGCCCATTATGAGCATCATTTGCAAGCCTTTGTTGTTGTCATCCATTGGTAAATCAGTTGCTGGTCTATTGTCTTGAGACAGGAGATGGGATAGGTCCTCCTCTATTAATTCTTGGTTGAGATCTCCACAACTTCTGAAGTTGGAATATCCTTCAGCAGATGTTTGGGATTTGGAGGCTTCATTTGATTGTGGTCATCCTCATGATCTAGGAGATTGTGGTAACTCTCCTACCACAAAAGCATTTTTGGGAATTGTATAGTTTCCATAACCATTGTCCTGGATGATGAATTTGATATCAGAGATGGTGGGGATGGTGGGAGTGGTGGGTGTCTCTGTCGCAGAAGTGGAAGTGAGAGTGGCTGGATCGATGTACGAAGTTGATGGACCTTCATCATTTTTAGGCACTTGAGGGATTTTGTAGTATTTTGCCTCTAGGTTCTTGCAATAAGAGAATGGTTTGAGATCCCCATGGATGGTGACCTCTTGGCCTTCATATGTTGACACATTGGTGGAAGGTTGATGCTACTGCTTGCATTGCATGGATCCATGGACATCCTAGGAGAATGTTATAAGGCAGATCAAGGTCAAGGACCTGACAGGTGGTTTCCATGATTGTTGGCCCTACTTGAATACGGAGTTGGATTGTGCCTTGGGACACTCTTTCCTGGTCATCATATGCCTCGATTTTAATTCCTTTGCCTTTGTTAATGGAATCCTCAAAGATTTTTAGGTTCTTAATGAGCTTGAGGGAACAAATGTTCAAACCTACACCTCCATCCACCAAGACTCGCTTGACTTTGTTTTTATGCACTAGGACCTCCAAATGGAGTGCGCGGTTATGAGATGGTTGGGTGGGAAAATCTTGATCGGAGAACGTAAGGAGATTCGAGGTAATGATGTTTCCAACTATAGCTTGGAATTGTTCTGCATCAAGATCTGCGGGGACAGTGGATGAAGCCAATGCTTCCTCGAGGATTTTCTTGTGGGCGGATGAAGTTTTTACCAACTCCGTGATGGATATTTGTGCTGGGGTTCTTTTCACCTGATCAAGGACATTATAGTCATTGGGAATGGATCTTGGGTTGGAATTGGGTGCTCTGTTTGGCTAAGATGACCCTGCAATGGTAATTTCCCCGCCTCTTGTGGTGACTCCACAATCAGCATGGGCTCCTTTGATGGTGATAGTGCAATATTCATCCAAGGATGCAATGACATAGTCATACACATGATTCACGCTTTTAAAGGTGCCTTTTCCCTTATCCGTGTTATTGTTCCCTTTGTTATGATTAGGCATTGGATTCGTGTATATCTTGAGGTTCTGATTTCCTACTGGTTGCTCCACATTTATGATTTTTTGATCAATAGGTCTTGGATTAGGTTTTTCAACCTCATGCAACTATTAGTGGTGTGCCCTTTGATTTTGTGAAAGTCACAGAGCTATTTTTCATTGTACCAGGGTGGTTTCACATCTAGTTCCTGGTAATTCTCGTAAGTGGGAGCCTTGATGAGGTTTTCATTTATTAATTTCTTCATGATGACCTCGAGTGGTTTGCCAAGGGCAGTGTACTTCTACTTGGGGGAGTTTTTGTTTCACTATGGTGGTCCCCTTTGATCGTTCACATTGTTGATCATTTGATTGTTTGGTTGTTGTGTCACCATGTTAGTTTGATGATTGTTTTGATGGTGGCTTTGGGTTTGCTATTGGGATGTGGGTGTGTTTTGTTGAGGGGTGTTGATGACAAATTTGGCATCGACAACACCATCGTTGGTAATGTTTTGGTTCTTCACCCATGTGTGAGGTTTGTCATTATAATTGGTGGATGGGCAATTGTTTTGATGTTTAGGATATGTGGGTGATCCTCCTTGTGACATAAGGGATTATTCGATGCTAAGCACTTTGGAGATCAATAGGTCATATGTGGTGATACCTTGCACTTTGAGATGAAATGCCAAGGCTCCATCGAGGTTGGATATGATAGTGCACACTTTTTGTTCTTCAGGAATGGCCCATTTGCTTCAGTTGGCCTTGGATCGCCATCATTGTAGTAATGAAGGAAATGATTCATTCTTCCCTTGTTTCAAAGCTGATAGCTTCTCTAGATTGACATCCATACCGATGTTGAATGCGTAATTTTTGATGAATGCGTCTACTATTTCTTGGAACTTCTTGATGCCAGGAGGGAGGTGAGAGAACCACTCCATGGCTTGGCTAGCCAAACTTCTAGGAAACAACCACATTAGATATGTATCATCATATGCAACTTCCATACAATGAACTTGGAATTCCCTGATGTGATCTTCAAGGTTTTCCATCCCATGATATTTATCAAAGTTGAGGGTCTCAAATCCCTTCAGGAACGGTTTCATTGTAAGACTCATGTCGAACAGGTAAGGACACAAGTTGTTGGGTGTTTTGGTGGTTCTCCCTAACTAAAGATCGAGCAGTTGTTGCAATAGTAACCTAATTTGTGTTGTTACATCATTTTGCAGATCAGGGGGTGGACTGAAGGTGTTTTGTGGTGGTTCAATTATCGGTAGGAAGGGTGGGTTGGTTGGTATTTTCACATTTTGTTGGTCCAAGTATGCTTGAAATTTTTGTATCAACAACGCTTGTTGTTGGTCCTGTTGTTACTACGCTAATAGCACATGTTGTTGAGCTTCTTGTTGTTGTTGTTACACCAACAATGCTTGTTGTTGGGCTGCTAATTGGGCTGCTTCTTGTTGTTCTTGGTATTGCTTCAGCGCTTGCTAATATGCTTGTTGTTGGGTTGCTTGTTGTTGTGTGAGGTATTATGCTTGTGCCTGTGCTTGCACTTGTTGAGCTTGGTATTGGGCTTGAGCTTGCACTTGTGCCTGAGCCTGGGCTTTTGCTTGTTGGGTAGCTTATGCAATATGTGCAGCTTGTGCAGCTTGTGCAACCTACATTGCTTGAGCGGCTTGGGCTTCTTGTTGTGCTTGTTATTGTAATAAGGCTTGGGCTTGTGCAGCCTATTGTGCTTGTTATTGTAATAAGGCTTGGGCTTGTGTAGCCTGTTGTGCTTGTTGTGTGGCTTGGGCGGCTTGAGCAGCTAACTGTGTAGCTTGTCGATTTTGGATTTGTTGGAGTGCCTTCTAATAAGTAGCTTGTTGAACGGCTTGCAACGCAATGCTATATTGGTTTAATGTGTTTGGATTGGGTGGCGGAGGTGGGTTTGGAATGGTGCTTGTTGTGGTGATGACAGGCACCGTTGTATTGATGTTTGGGATTTGAGTGGTGGATGGTGCGATCGATATGCTTGGTCCTTGAGAGACCATGTTTTGAGATGTTTGGGGGATGGTTGATGATATGATGGTGGCTTGTGTTATGGTGATGGTTGCCATCTATTGTTGTGATGTCGATGAAAAGATAGGAGGATTCAGTATGATGCTTTGATTGATGATCGGTGGGTTGATTTGATTTTTTTGATTGATGTTTGGTAAAGGGGGAAGCCCTAAATCAAGAGGTGGTGTGGATATTGGTGGAAGTGGTGGAAATGTGAGTGCCATACTTCCTTGTGGAAGTGATGAAGATGTAGTGTCAAAGATGCCCTTGGTCCAAATAAGTCACCTTCTCCTTGTGAGGTTATAGGAAGAGAGGTTTGGGGTGTTGCACGAAATGATGATGATGGGTCATTTGGATCATGAAAGGTGAGAGGGACATAAGGATGTGATGGAGTTTGGGGTATGGATTGTCTCAAGATGGTGTTTGCGTCCAAATCTTGATTATTCACAAGGGGGTGTGTTTGCAATGCATTAAGAAATGTGCTTCCCTTTTTAACAATGGGTTGAGTCGGAGCAATAGATGATGTAATTTGCGGGATGTTTTGAGTGACATTTTGGATTGGGGGTGTAGATGAAATTGGAGGCATGGATGAAATTGGAGGCATGACCCCAGAAGATGGTTCCACAATGGTACTCACATCGAAATCGGAGGGGAGTTTAGCCCCTTGCTTTTCTAATTCAAGCATGTATAGTGAAGGATTGAGTCTCATCATGATGTTGATAATTTTATGATTCTCAAGATTTTGGGCTATCTCAGTGATTTCCTCTTGTGACATCCCAAAGGGATTATTGGTAAGATCCTCCACTTGACCTTCCTCTTGTAAATTTTGTGATGATGAAGGAAAGTTAGTTAGAGGATTGCTTGATCCAACGGGATTCATTTCAGAATTGGTTTGACTTAGGTCACTTGAAGTGGATTTTTCTTTGTTGGCTTCCATGTTTCTCTTGTGTTGAGATCTAGTTTGCACCATAAAATAGGGATCAATTTTCAAGAATGTGGGAGATGAATCTCTAATTCTTTGGATTGATCTAACTTTAGGTACAAAAGAGGAAATTTAGGATGCTTAAGGATCAAAGGTGAGATGATGAAGATGTGTGAATGTTGGATGATGTGGATGATTTAAACTCTTAGAAGATCTTGAGGGAAATGCTAGAATTTTGGGACTTTTTGGATTCTTGGATGTTTGGATTGACCTTGATTTGATTTTGGATTGCTTTGATTCTGGATAATGAGCAAATGGATCCCAAGATGTTGGATGTTATCTATGGGATAAACTTGCTCACAAAATGATAATTTGACTAAGTGTAGGGAGAAGGATGCATCTACCCACACTTAACCAAATAAGATGATAATTCAACTAAGCATATGGAGAAGGATGTATCTACATATACCCAGTTAAACAAGATGATTTGATATTTTTGACTAAGCACATGAAGAAGGATGCATCTACATATACCTAGCCAAAGATGATTTGATGTTTTGATTCAAGGATTTTCAAGGTTTTTGATTTGTTTCAAGGATTTTGATTTGGCAAAAAGTCTAACATGAAGGATGATTTCAAGATTTCCAAGAGTTGTTGGTGAGATGATTTTGGTTTTGATGTTTGAAATATTAATGAGGGTTTTGATTTTGATCCTATGTGTACCTAAAAAGACTCTTGTTTACAAGACCTCGGTTTTGAAGAACACACTTTTCTCTAAACAAGATATTCAAATTCCCGAAAAATATTTGGATTTTGTTGATAAAATAACTCATACAAATTGGGATTGTTTCTTGAAGATTTCCTGTAAAATTTGAAAAGCAATATTTGTCTAAATTCGTAGAGCGTTGAGAGATGCTTTTGATGTTATTTTGGACTAAGAGCTTTTGACTTTGGTTTTCAGATTTTGATCTTGCATGAAATCATTGGAGGCACATGTGTGGGGTTCAATTGTTCTTAGCTTTGCTTAATGACTTCCTTTTACCAAAAACAAATTTTTGATTAGGTTTTCAAACTGAATGTCTAATGTCTTAACTTCTTCTCATCCCACAAAGTGTATATGTGGAAATCAAGGAATTTAAGGCAGAAGTTTCCTATTGTTGACTTTAGTAAGCAAATTGAGATATAAATCCAAGTGTTTAGAAACCTCTAAGGATAGAATCCCAAGGGCAAGCAATAACACATGAATTTGGTCAATTGTATTTGCTTCCTAAAGGGTTTGAAGTTTCATGACAATTGTTAAATGTTTGTTTCCCAATGTTTACGAACAAGCAAAGTGTTTTGTAACCAAGAACAAGTACAACCCTATGGCTATGTAAGACTGTATTTGTTGAATCCCCACTTGGACAAGTCCAGCTACACTTATTTTTAGCGAATGGTTAGATGCTTGACCCAACTAGCTCCCCTCCAAGACACTCACTTATACGGGGCAGCCAAGCATCAACACCCATGAAACTCCCATGGAATACTTTCCATTTCTACTAAAAATCGTAAAAGTGTGGGGCAGCTTCAAAACGACCGTTCCTACACCAACAAATAGATAGGGATTTTGGCATTTTCTAAACAAGGGTTTTAATTTATACTTTTCGTTCATATGGATTGACCCATACGGCGAGAGATCGTTGCTACCCTTCTCGTCGAGACCAACAGTGTGATACTGGCCTTTGTTCTAGTACCCATTTTTATATTCCAACTGGAAATACACTTGGCTTTAGCATGTTACCAGTTGGGTTGTTCCCTTGGGTGAGTACTTTTTCCCCAAGGCAGACCCTCTAAGATAAACAAAAGCAAGCAAACATATTTGTAGTTCGATCAATCTTTGTTGAGAAACAAAGAGAACACACGCAATATGTTCCACTCACACTTGCAAGATGTGTTCAATTTTAATCCCAAATGAAATGTGGAGGCAATTACTTTACTCAACTTAAGACCACCAAAAAACCTTTTGATTCTCAAGATCGCCGTGAGCCATGAGAGAAGCGCATACATCTTTTTAATGGTATTACTTTGAGTAAGCAATTACAAGACAAAGAAACACTTGTTCATTTTAAACCCACAAAGCAATAATGACTTTTTTTAAAGCACCAAAGGAAATGTGAAGATTTCCTTGTTCAATTGTTAATCCTCAAACCAAATCTAGTGAGTTTGTCCTAAAGTTCTTTTTAAGCCCTTTGTAGCAAAAATTGAAATGTTCTTTTTAGATCCCAAAAGAAATTTAGTAGGTCCTAAGCACATGAAAGGTAACAATTTTTTTAAGAGAAATTGTAAGCTCTCTAAGAGTGTTAAACAAACACTAAAGTGTTCAAAAACACTTAGTATCATGAGAGAGTGATGTCATCATGCCTCTTTTCTCCTTCACCTTTGATCAAGCCAACCTACAAGAAAACCAGTTAAATCTACAAAACAGAAGTCAGGAAAGCATGTAATAACCCAAATGATCAAAACTGAAAAAGGCACATGTCATAAAAAAATTGAATTTCACTTTTTACTTTACTCCAGCGGTGGAGTCTGCATAGGCGGTGCATTTTGAAGCTATCCAGCTGTGCTATATGGCGCTGCTTGTCAGCCAGTGTCATTCTACAGTGAGGATAGAGAGGGTCATGGCATCGCTATTTATCCCAGCGGTGCAATTTGGAATTTCAAAAATTACAAAGTGTGAGAATGAGCTTAGCGGTGTAGTTTAAAAATTTGAATTTAGGCGGGAAAGACAAAGCATCGCTATTTGGAATTTGAAGCGGTGCTATATTGAGACGCTAGGATGTAAGTGGTTATGTACTGCGACACTGATTTGCTGGCGGTGCACTTCCTTGTAGACACACAAAAAATAGAAAAAAGATGAAATTTTGATGAAAAAATGTGATTTAAACTTCTGGTTTGCCCTCCTTCTAGCACCAAATGTAGAACCAAGATCCTAGTACCTGCAAAACACAACAAAAAAACACATTAGAAGATTCAAATGCAAGTTAAGATCTAAGTTCCCCATAAAATCCATTAACAATGCTCAAAATAGGAATGAAAGCAAGAATACAATGAAAAGCACGGAAGATAGATTGAATCCTATTAAAAAAGCATGCAAACTCTTGATCTTATGGGGGATTTGGTGCCAATTTGATGTGGAAATTGGCCCTTTCCCAACTCCTATGCAAGATTTGATGATTGGATGAAGATGTGATCCACTTTGTTGAAGATTCAAGTGTGCTCCATGATGAAAAACCTGCAATAACCTAGCTATGACTTGATAAAATGGATGAAAATTGCTATGCTTGAGAATAGATTTGAGTATAGTAAGTTTGCTCAAATTGTGGATGTATCAAATGAGGAAAGAAGCCTCTTATTTATAGAATGACAAGTTGGAGAAATGCCCAAAAAGAAGTAATGTGGGACTAACTTTCAACCAATGGCAAGGTGCCACTTGTCAAGAGATGGATGGATGAAGGATGTGCACATTTTGATGAATGTGCCGAAAAATGTATAAATTTGAAATTTGAAAATAGTGAAATGACAAGGTGGATGAAGAGTCAAATGGAGTAATGGCCACTTGGCTCAATGCAAAAGGACTTGTAAGATGAAATAAATGTCTTGTTGGAAGGACTAAGTCCACTTGGAGGGATTTCAAATTTGGAAGAATATTCCTCTTTTATGCCATGTTGAGAGAAAATAGAGATTTAATAAATGAATTAAATCTATTTTCATGTGCAAGTGGCAAAAGCTAGAGGATGGGACATGGATTAAGATTAAATTAATCAAGGGTTAATTAATTTAATGAGGATTAGATGATGTGACAAATTTGACTTAGATTTATGGGTTAATTTAAATTAAAGATGAGAAGAATGTGATTTAGATATTAATTAAATAAAGATTTTTTATTTATTTAATTAAAGGAGATGAATGTTAGATTAAATCAAATAAGGTTTTAATTTATTTAATTTAATGAGATAGACTTTAGAAATTAATTAAATAAAATTGATTTATTTAATTAATAAAGAGTTAGGGTTAATTAGATCAGATTGATTGATTTAATTAACAAAAGAGAATGACTTAATTAGATAAATGATTTATTTAATTAAGAGAGGAAAATTGATGAATTTAATCAAATAAGGGTATTTGATTAAATGGTTAGACCAAGGGATGATTTGGGATGAAAATGGTGTCAGTAATCAGGATCAGATGTGCAATGTCAATTGAGACATTTTACATGTCTACAAAAATAAATGGAAAATCCTGAAAAGAAGATCATCCTTCTTTGTTGTTCCACATTCGATACCCGTCCCAAAGATTAAAACTGCCATCACTCATATTCAAGCATATCAACATATACAAGAAGACAATATTTCCTTAATTTAGCACATCTCGCATAAATGGAAAGAATACATTAATATCAATCACATAGGGCAATTTACTTCATCTCATGATTATCCACAAAATGCATATCGTATCATTCATCATACATAGCACCATATATACCACTCATCACAAATTTGTAAGATAAAATTCAATCATGGTATTTTTACAAGATGGGTACGTTCTCTGCAATCTACTCCCTCAAACATTCTATCATCATTCATTGTGAACTTGATAGGGTACAACACTTAACACAACATAGAACCGATGATGTCAAACATTTGGAATAGTCACCGAGATATTTAAAATAAAACTCAAAAGAGAGAAAAATAATTAAATTCAACACTAAGTCAAAAAATGTCGACAATTTCCATAATAAATCAAGTATTACCAAGGGTCGCGAAATCGATAGTCAAAAGATTTGGTAGCTAATTTCGATCATAAGAAAAACCCAAAATACAAATATTGATCTGTATAACACAATAAATATTGATAAGTAGGAGGTATTTTCCACAGTGTGTCAAATTGTGATATTGCTATTAGGATTCAAATATGTAGTTTTACGAGTCAAACTCATTGACCCATGTTTCATGATTAGTGGTTCACAAGAACCCATCTCTCATGATAATGAATGGCCCACTTAACACTCAATTTATCTAGGTGATGCTCACAAAGGTGAAGCATTGAGCCTTCCCGGGAGGTCACCCATCCTAGTACTACTCCAGATCAAGATTCACAATGCTTCACCTTTGTGAGCATAACTTAGATGCAATGAGTGCTAAGTGGACCATTCATTATCATGAGAGATGGTTTCTTGTGAACCACTACTCATGAAACATGGTTTAATGACTTTGACTCATAAAACTACATAGTTGAATCTTGACAGCAATATCACAATAAATATTTTCATCAATAAATCAAAATAAACCATCAACTTGAAAAAATTCACATAACTAAGTGACTAACACTAGTCACATGGAGGGAGTAGATGGATACATGACACCTTTTGTCCAAGGTGCGCTAGAGAACATAGCCAAACATTTCGCAAATTGAGTCATCTTCGATTTCACTTTCATGCATTATTCCTAATATCAATACATGCATCCATGCACTTTTTCAACATGAAAATATTTTCAATTTTGATGTGATGCAAGAACACATATGAAAAATGAATTCACACATTATATGCGGGAGTTAGACTCTCTTAGTACGTTACATTCACTTGGAATATTATGATCTCAAGGACTTGTTGCATATGATCAATTCTATTACGTGGCCATGCAAGGGTATTATGCTTTCCAAACAAGAGCACATTAACTTCATGTACAGGGGATGACTAATCATTCAACCAAGCAAGATCTACCCACACATGGTACTTACATAATCTTACAACACAAGTCATTATCACAAGCTTGATACAATGATATATACACATACTTATCAAGGTCAACATAACAAAAGCACTAGGCTCGACCAACACAATACCATCATGATTTACAATTTATGTTATAAACTTAGTTACCCCCACTATGTAGGGTAGAGTCATTTCAACATCACAGTCCACAATAGAAGTTTACACACAAGGTAGGATCCTCTTTAACACACAATAGCTCAATAAGAAAGTTAGGCTACTATCAACTATGGTCACATGCAAAATATAATACACTCTTGACCCATATAAACTTCCTCAAGATGCTACCAGGCGTTAACCACATAGGTTCTTACATAAATACTATGAATAAATCAATCGTCTCAAATGATCTACTAGGTCATCTTCACATTTATTTTAACACTTTCATTCATACATGCAATAATGCATTCTTACAAGAACAAGGTACCATGTACACCAAGCAAGTACAATGTAATAGCAATATTATAATCATCTCATGCACAAGAATCATTTAAATGAATTACTATCACCATGCAACACATAACTCCTATCATCTAATTTTCCCTTCTATATATATTAATATGCACACCATACAAAATTTGGGTCAACTCTTAGAATTTTAATGCATATTCAACATGACATGCATATGCTCTTTTATTTTCATGCAATTGATAACATTATGATGCCTACATGCATTCATTTCCTTCTTATGAGATCATTCATACTTATGCTTATCTCTTATCATGCAAAATAAATGGCTTAATTATGCTTAAAGCACTTAACTCCATTCTATGATACTATGCAATTTTTTAATGTAAAGCATGTTTCCTTTCATGCAATGCAAGATCTAATCTTAATGTAATTTTAAGCAATAGTTGTACAGTCACGCCAAACCCTAGAGTATACAATCATATCTTAGAATCCTTATGGCAATAGCAAAGGTAATTGAGTACTCAACATACACACTCCTAAATCAAAACCTATGCACAAGTCTATATGCTAAAAGTATTACCCTGAGAGCGATTAATTTCGCTTCTAAGAACTCTAAAGCAAGGGACATCATCCCTTTCCTATTAGGTGTGACAAAATCGAAGAGACTCTCTATTACACGATACATTTACTGAATTACTTACGCATCATGCATTAAGCACTGTTAGGAGGTTCATGTGATCAAATGTCACAACTAAGAAAAGTGAACTCAAGGCCCTAGTGTTGAACCTTAAGCTTTGATACCAAATGTAACATTCTCCAAAAAATAATATTAACAAATTACACATGTATCACACAAACAAGGAGCATGTAAAAATGACACGTGTCCAATAATCAAGAATAGAGACAAGGAAATATATTAAGATAGGAAATTTAGAGTACATATGCCAATATTATGGAAAAACATAAAGGAATGTATTCCTTACAATAGACCACATGGTCGAGAACAAGATCATACAATGAATTATAACAAGGACCTTTATGATAGGATTCTTTTGACATATAACTCCTTCGACCACAACAAGAGCGAGAACATTGCTGAAGCACGTATCCACCCTACCACGAAGTGATTCACTTCCTTGGAATTCTTCCTAGAAGAAGAATACTCGACCCAACTCCATGAAGACTAGCTATGCAAATCTGATTGGAGTAATGGAATAGTGAAGCATGACACTTCTACATCTAATGATATAATGGATTTCAAACACAAACTAGGAACACTCTAGAATACATATGTTAGTCATGAAAAGCAACATAACAGTTCATTTAATTTTCAATGCTATTTAGTCAACATTTTCTCATAATGAACAAGACACGATCTTAGCATATTTCAAAGATATTAAGCATAATGAATGTATTGCCAGCATAGTTAAAATTCATGCTAGCATATGAAATTCTTACTTCTACAGACATGTTTAATCTCTTTTAATGATAAGGAAATATAAACTATCATTTAACTTACATTGTGTATAAAGTATCTTGATAATGAATAACTAATCACCAAGAGTGCTTTAGGATTGTGAGTTTTAATTCAATCATGAAATATCACTTAAATAAAAGAAGCTTGGAGTATTAAACATGTTTAATTGCTTTTAAATTCAAAATCCACTCAAGTCCAATAAAGCATTTTCATATATTATAATTAGAAATATTTTATGTTTGACGGAAAGAATATTACATCTATTATTTAATACAACTCTATTATGAGCAAAACAACTTTTTAAAAGAAAAAACTTACTTCCACTATTTTTTTCCTTTTATAATAAATCAAACTAACAAACATTATAACCTTAATTCTTAAATTCTAACTTTATAAGTAATACAAAATAAAAGAAAGCATTTGTGACAAAGGTATGTCAATATCATTTATATCTCAAATTTTAAATACTAACTTCTAGCTAAGCTTTTTAGGAAAAGAAGATCCTTTGAAGTTGTAATATTTAAATTTCCAAATTCTAGTATTGTTTCCTAAAAAAATAATTTTGATTCACTAAGTGTTAATAATAACACTAGATACTAACTAAAAACCATTAAAGAATATCACTTGCAACTGAAATATCTTATTTCTCAATGCTGCATTAATAGGATCATCTAACACTAAAACCGTTTTGGTTTGCATTCATTCGATAACATGACAATCATATCGTTTTATTTTAGATTTGGTCTTGATTTTTAATTATAATTAAACTGAAACCCGATTCCAAACACTCCCATATACGAGAACTCAACTTCGACTCAAGAAGTTTGAAGGTTGGTAAAGCTTTTCAGAGACTGATACACTATGGAGGGGTCAACAATGAGCTTAAGCAAGTTTAATATCGAGAGCAGGAGACATAACGTTTTGAAATGGAACTTATAGAGGTTTAAATTCAAGTCATATGAGACAATCTCTAAATGATAGCAAGATTTTGATATTATACATCAGGCGGTGTTTTTGTAGTGTAATAAATTATATAATAATGTGTTGACATTTATGCATAGTTTCAAGTCAATTTTCATCAACTCATATTATGTTATTATGTTCAAATCAAGATGATCTATGCTCAACCAGATATTGAAAGTTGTTTTTTTTACAACTAAGTTTAGATTCAAAGCATAAGCGAATACAGTCATTGCACTAATGCAACAATGCTACAATAAGTACAATAGTGTGATTCTTTATTAAAAATAAGAAATTATACTATGCGACTTAATTAGAAATTAAGTGACAGTCAAGAGAGGAAGAGAACTTAGAGAAGAATTAAGAACATTATATTTATCCTAGAAACCTCCTGAAGAGAGAAAAGAACAGGGGATTATCTGAACTTTGAAAATTTGAATTAAAGAAGTTGGGGATTCGGGATAAGCAAAAAATGGATTTGTTGAAAAGGCTTTAGAACTTTCGAGTAAGAATAATTGGTAGGTGAAAATCCAAATTCTGCAACCTTCCCCAACATCCTCTCTGCCCGTGCCTAGAATGAGATCATTGGAATAGGGCTTGTGCATCCTTCAAAAACATAAAGGTTACAAGGGCCTTGATAGACATGCATGCAAAATGCAGAAGCATAGACAAGGCACATGGACCATTTGGCCAAAATGTCTCAAATGAATGTGGTCGCGTGGAATTCCATGATGGTAGGATATGCACATAATAGACTCACAAAAAGGCTTTGGAACTCTTAAACAAGTGCGGTTAGTAACACCCAATAAACATGCAAGCAAAGTGTGGAATAGATCATAAAGCACAATATCGACTTGAAAGAATGTGAAGGGAAAGTGCATGAGACTTGGACAAAATGTAACAAAGAGGAGCAAGACACTTATACAAACATGATGCACATAATGTGGAAGCACAAAATTACTTGACAGAAAGAAAACAGTTACTTTTTAAGACATGGGAAGTAACGAATCAAAAGAGCTTAAAAGCCATATTTTGGCATCTAAAACCTTATCAAACAACATGAGTTAGCTTTCTACCTTACAAAATTCATACCTTCATATCTTGGTCGAGGAAAACTCCCTTTGGAAAAAGATTCATGTAGTCTAAAAGTCTTCTAACATTCTTTTAATATCACTATCTATACTGTTTGCAACACCAAAATATAGCAACATCAATGCCATCTTTTGTAACTGCTTTGATAACCTTTGTTATCTGTATAAATGGGAATGATATTATAGCGATTCACCTCCAACATCTTAGACACCACTTGGCCACTCTCAAAAACCTTAACAATTTGATCACTAATGTCTTGTAAATCCTGCGAGAGATCCTTACCAGCCTTCATAATGATCGATGGTGTTTGCATCTCCTCCTTTATCTCGACTGGATCAACTTCCTTTTTATAAGATTCTTCTGTATAATTTTATCTAGTTTCTTCGCAGGTGGATAGTGGGCATTTGTTTCCTCATCCTTATGCTCACTAATAATCACAACCCACCATTTACATTCCCTGTTAATTTATGTAGCTTGGACAGGTGTCTCCATTCCCAAGTAGTGTTATTTAATTATTTAATTATTTTCTAGAGACCTCCAAAAAGGGCTGAGTTGTCTAGATAATTATGTAATTAAATAAATTGATTTCCCTAGAGACTTCTAGAATCCAGTTAGTTAGGGTTGTTAGAGTCTATTTAATCTTAGCCATTGATTGAGATTAAATCATGGCCATTGGTTTTCCAATGAGAAAAGTATAAAAGGGGATCAATGGGCATTTGGAGAACATACAAGTATAGAGTTGAGAAAGACTTGCAGTGATAGCAAGTAAATTTGCAGTGAGAGCAAATAGTCTTGCAGTGTTAGCAAGGGCGCAGTGATAGCGTTGGGGATAGCAGCTGTGGAATTTCAGGAGAAATTGAGGGAAGAATTTCCAAGAAGAATATTGCCGGAGCTCTGCCAGTAAGAGGCAAGCAGTTTTTGTATTCCTTAATTTGCTGAAGTTTAATATAATTCCTCATCTGCAGCAGTGGTTTTCCCTTCGGGGTTTTTCCACGGACAATTTGTCCAAAAATATTGTGTTCATTATTGTGAATGTTTTCTTATCTATTTCTGTGAGTTTTATTAGTGAAGTTGCAGTTGTGTTATTTTTCGATATTTGCTGAGAATTAATTTTCCAGAGTCAAATAATCTATGTATTAGATAGGAGATTAATAATCAGTAACTGCAATAGAATTTTCACATGGTATCAGAGCAGATCTGAGGGCAGATAAGGCTCAACACAGAAAGGAAAGATCCTGCCTCTTCAGAATTATTATTATTATTTGTTTTCTTTTATCTTTTGAGATGGCCTCAACAGGTTTAAGAGATCAGGACAGATTGGATGGAGCCTCAAATTTTGGTGTCTGGAAAGCCAGAATTTCTTTGTTGCTGGAAGAGTATGGGATCAAGGAATATGTGACCAGTGTTTTACCTGTACCTACAGATCCAGCACAACTCTTAGCATATAAGAAGGAAGATGCCAAGGCGAGGAGGCTGATTCTTGATGGTGTCAAGGATCATATTGTTCCACATGTCACAGAGTTAGATACAGCGAAGAAGATGTGGGATGCCATTCTGAATCTGTACCAGAATGCTACCACTAACCGGAAGCTGATTCTCAGAGAAAATTTGAGGAATACTCGGATGAATAAGGGAGAGGACGTGACAAGTTACCTCACCAGACTCAGACTTGTCAAGGATGAGTTGGCTACTGTTGGAGATAATCTAGGTGATGACGAGCTAGTGCGGATAGCCCTAAATTGGTTTACTAAGCAGTGGGATGTCTTTGTTCAAGTTATTAATGGACGAGACACCTTGCCGAGTTGGGATCGACTTTGGAGTGACTTCGCTCAAGAGGAGCTTAGACTAAGTCTTGTCAGTGGGACCAACAGCAAGAGTCAGAAAAGTGAGGCGGAATAGGAGAACGTTGCCCTTGCAGGAAAAGGGAAAGCAAAGAAGGGGTCTAGTAAAGGATCAAATCCACAAGGTGAGAAGAAGAAGAAGGACTTATCTAAATTCAAGTGCTATGGCTGTCATGAGTTTGGCCACTATGTCAGCAATTGCCCGCAAAGGAAGAAAGGCAAGAAGCAGACAGTAGCTTCAGCAAGTGCAGATGAGCTCTCTAGTAGAATGGAGGATGAGTTCGCTCTCATAGCTTGTATGGCTAGCTCAACCTCACAGGGTGTTTGGTATATAGACAGTGGGGTGTCATTTCATATGACAGGAGTTAGAGAGTACTTCTCTAGCTATAAGGAGGAGGACATCAGAATGCAGATTTCTATGGGGAACATGTCCAAACTCAATCCAGTTAGGAAAGGGACTATTCTATTTCAGAGGGAGAATGGTAAGCGGATTCTCATTCATGATGTGTTGCATGTGCCAGGCTTAGGTATGAATTTGATTTCCATATCTGTCCTTCAGGATAAAAGGTTACAATGTACTCTTTAGAGGGGCAAGTGTGTAATCAAGCACAAGGATTGGAAATCACCCATAGCTATTGGAGTTAGGAGCTACGGCTTTATAGGTTGCGTTTGATACTCATAAGGCACGATGAGCAGCAGTAATTCTAGAGATCAAGGAGAGCTATGGCATAAGAGGATGGGCCATATACATCATGGAGCACTTAAAATGCTTCGTGAGGCTGTGACAGGTGTTCCAGAGGTGAGCACAGAGCATGATGATGTTTGCAAGGGATGTGTGTTGGGGAAGTTTGTGAAAGCAACTTTTCCAAGGAGTGACACTAGATCCAAGGGTGTTCTTGATCTAGTACATTCAGACATGTGGACCAATGTCGGCGAAGTCTCTCAGAGGATATGAGTACTTTGTTACTTTTATTGATGATTTCTCCAGGAAGACCTGGATATACTTCTTGAAGACCAAGGATGAGGTTTTCAGTCGCTTCCAAGAGTTCAAAGCTCTTGTGGAGAATTCAACAGGGAGGAAGATAAAGGTTCTTCGGTCAGACAATGGTGGCGAGTACAAAGGGAAAGAGTTCTAGGAGTTCTATACCAGGGAAGGAATCAAGAGAGAGTGGACTGTTCCTTACAACCCACAACAGAATGGGGTTGCTGAGAGGAAGAATCGGTCTATATCAGAGGCGGCAAGGGCTATGCTGTATGACCAGGATATGCCACGTTACTTATGGGCGGAGGCATGCAGTACAGCAGTGTACATACAAAATAGGGTTCCACATAAGGTATTGGGCAAGATGACACCAGAGGAGGCGTTCTCAGGGAAGAAGCCAGATGTCAGCCACTTCAGGATATTTGGGAGTTTGGCATATTGTCACATTCCAGGTGCGACACGTTCCAAGTTAGATCAGACTGCAGAGAGAGGGTACTTTGTGGGGTACAGTGAAACCTCAAAGGCATATCGAATATTTCTTCCAAGGACCAGGAGGACTATAGTTAGGCGTGATGTCAAGTTCATGGAGGACAAGGCATTCAGGAGGGCCAGATTTGCCAAGAAATGGACCAGGGAGTGCTAGTGGAAGCTCCAAGGATCGCTCAACTGCAGCAAGGACAAATAAGCTCGAGTACAACATTAGTACATGCACAAGTCAAAATAGAATTGCAGAGTATGGAGCAACAGATGCAGTAGATCCAAGAGATGCATTAGGGTGATATGGAGGTTGATACTTCATCCTCTACAGTTGGTAGCAGGAACCAACAGTTACAAAGGGATACTCAGGAGTTTGTGGGAGCTCCTAGGATGAGTAGTAGATAGCGGAGACAACCAGCCAGGTATGATGACTATATGGCATTAGTTAGTCAGTTGGTAGATAGTGAGCCTTCTAGCTATCAGGAGGCCGCACAGCAGAAAGTGTGGCAAGATGCAATGGTTGAGGAGTATACCTCAATAGTGCAGAACGATGTGTGGGAGGTTGTGCCTAGACCAACATATAGGGCAGTGGTTGGATCACGGTGGATCTATAAGATCAAGCACGGTGCAGATGGTAGCATCAAGAAATACAAGGCAAGGTTTGTGGCCAAGGGGTTCTCTCAGAAGGAGGGAATTGACTATGAGGAGACATTTGCTCTAGTGGCTAGGTATACTTCTATACGAGTCGTGATCTCTCTTGCAGCACAGATGGGATGGCAGATCCATCAGATGGATGTCAAGACGGCATTTCTTAATGGTGAATTGAAAGAGGAGGTATACATAGAACAACCAGAGGGCTTTGTAGCACATAGCAGTGCAACCCGCGTGTGCAGATTGAAGAGAGCTTTATACGGACTCAAGCAGGCTCCCAGGGCGTGGTATGAGCGCATTGATAAATACTTGCAGGGAATGGGCTTCGTGAAGAGTGAAGCGGATGCTAACCTCTACTACTTGGTGGTTGGGGGTGAGGTTCTCATTCTTGTTCTTTATGTGGACGACTTGTTTTTAACAGGTTCACTAGGGCTCATAGAGGAAAGCAAGAGGGACCTTGCATCAGAGTTCGAGATGAAGGATTTGGGGCTTATGCACTACTTTCTAGGCATGGAGGTATGGCAGACAGATGGAGAGATTTTCCTTGGACAAGGGAAATACTGCATCGAAATCTTGAGGAGGTTCGAGATGGAGGATTGCAGAGCCATGTCTACTCCTATGATCACGAATTGGAAGAAGGTAGAGACATCCAGGGAGAAGGATGTAGACCCCACCTTATACAGCAGTTGATTGGGTCTCTCATGTATTTGGTCAACACCAGGCCAGATATATCCTTTGCAGTAAACTCTCTTAGTCAGTTCATGGTGGAGCCGAAGAGAGTGCATTGGACGGCGGCAAAGCATGTGTTGCGATATTTGCGTGGTACAATCGAGTATGGAATCAAATATACTCGAGGTGATGGTATCAAGTTGATAGGCTATACTGACACAGATTGGGCAGGCAGTACAACGGACAGGAAAAACACTTCAGGGTGTTGCTTTAGCTTGGGATCAGGAGTTGTCTCTTGGTATAGCAGGAAGTAGAAGTCTGTGGCTTTGAGTTCTGCAGAGGCAGAATACATAGCAGCTAGCATGGTGACGTGTGAGGCGATATGGCTTCGGAAGTTGCTAGTGGCCTTGTTTGGTCAGAGGGTTGAGACTACGGTGATACATTGCGAAAATCAGAGTTGCATCAAGTTGTCTGAGAATCCAGTGTTTCATGATAGGTCTAAGCATATAGACATCATATATCATTTCATCAGAGATTGTGTACAGTGCGGGATTGTTCAGCTACAGTATATACCTACATATCAGCAGGTAGCAGACATTTTGACTAAGGCATTGGGGAAGGCGAAATTCATCTTCTTCAGAGATAAATTGGGTGTCATGCAGAACACCTTCCTCGCTAAGAGGGAGTGTTAATTTATGTAGCTTGGACAAGTGTCTCCATTCCCAAGTAGTGTTATTTAATTATTTAATTATTTTCTAGAGACCTCCAGAAAGGGCTGAGTTGTCTAGATAATTATGTAATTAAATAAATTGATTTCCCTAGAGACTTCTAGAATCTAGTTAGTTAGGGTTGTTAGAGTCTATTTAATCTTAGCCATTGATTGAGATTAAATCATGGCCATTGGTTTTCCAATGAGAAAAGTATAAAAGGGGATCAATGGGCATTTGGAGAACATACAAGTATAGAGTTGAGAAAGACTTGCAGTGATAGCAAGTAAATTTGCAGTGAGAGCAAATAGTCTTGCAGTGTTAGCAAGGGCGCAGTGTTAGCGTTGGGGATAGCAGCTGTGGAATTTCAGCAGGAGAAATTGAGGGAAGAATTTCTGGAGAAGAATATTGTCGGAGCTCTGCCAGTAAGAGGCAAGCAGTTTTTGTATTCCTTAATTTGCTGAAGTTTAATATAATTCCTCATCTGTAGCAGTGGTTTTCCCTTCGGGGTTTTTCCACGGACAATTTGTCCAAAAATATTGTGTTCATTATTGTGAATGTTTTCTTATCTATTTCTGTGAGTTTTATTAGTGAAGTTGCAGTTGTGTTATTTTTCGATATTTGCTGAGAATTAATTTTCGAGAGTCAAATAATCTATGTATTAGATAGGAGATTAATAATCAGTAACTGCAATAGAATTTTCACATTCCCAATGCCATTCCCATCCATGCCTTCCTCCCGATCCATTTTGCTAATGTCATTGCTTCCTTCCTTCAGAATTGTATACAATAAGTGTTATTGTATCATATTAGAGTAATCTGAAAATCCCTTAAGACAATAAGTTCTTTCATATTTAGAAACTACCAAATCAGAAAACAAGTTCACTGAATCATTTTTTTGTAATGATCCCCCCTCCACCATAATTCCTTGTAGATTGCTTTTGCTATTGATTTGAGAAACTGGCGTACTATGCATGGTTGCATGTAACCTCCCAAAATACCTAGCTTCCTCTCCTTTTAATGACCTCTTCCACTACGTTTCCTTTAATTATCCCTTTTGCATATAACATGCATTTTAATGCATGCAAATTTTAGTTTAACTTAATTTTTATCCTTGCAAGAATGAGTTGTGTTGATGGTTGTTTTAGCACAAAAATATCAAGTAGAATGATAGACCCTCTACTTCTCTTGAAAATATGAGAGATCCTTAAATTTGTTAGCTTCAAGGTACCTTTTTAGTTAGGTCTTGATTGAATTGGAACAACTAAGTGGTATATATGATTTTTTAGCAAGGAAATTTTGCTAGTAAAATTGAGCTCAGAAAAACAATCACATTCACATACTTCAAATATACTTAAAAAATTTTAGAAGCTCTAAAGGGAAAATACCTCTCTAAATTTCTTTTAGCCTGTCCTAATCTATTCTAAACTTACTCGGCTATATAAAAAATATCAAAAGGCAGGTTAGGGTTTAGAGAAACAAACATAAAATAAATGTAAAATGATAAGCTTAGTTTTATTCATTATTTCTAAAAGATTAGATGAAATGAAAATGACCCATATTGTACAATGAATAGTGTTCACATAATGATGCATGACACTAGTGTAAGAATCTAAGGAAAGTCATTATATAATGATCTTTCAAGATGAATAATTAGAAACATCATATTTCACAAGCAAATTTTATACATCTCTATTATAATATCTTTTAAAATAAATTCCACCAAGTTTTTCACTCTTAAAGAAATAAAACAAAACAAATCACTACCAGTTTTGAGAGCATTCAAAAATAGCAAACATGATCCTTTGATTAATTAGAAACACCATATTTCACAAGCAAATTTTATACATCTCTATTATAATATCTTTTAAAATAAATTCCACCAAGTTTTTCACTCTTAAAGAAATAAAACAAAACAAAACACTACCAGTTTTGAAAGCATTCAAAAATAGCAAACATGATCCTTTGATTATTTTGAAAGAATGAACAAATTGTAGTTTCAATATTGTGAACCCATGCTAAAAACTCAATAGTTTTCTAATAATCAAATCTTCAACAACTTACAAAGTCCAAAAGAGGGATTTTAAATAGCCAATATTAGGCTCCAAATTTACCATGACCTCAATAGGTCAGTCTAAATTTACCTTGACCCTTGGGGCTCAAAGTTACAGTTTCCAACATATAGGCTGAATAGATAATATAATTTTTAAAAATAAACCTATGGAGTGAGCACACCTCCAAGAAGGGTGGTGTCATAACTCTATGAGAGAAAAGACAAAAAACACCTATCTTTTATGAGCATTCACTTGGAGTCTTTATTGCTCTAAAATTTATAACTAGAATTCCTTTAATACTTCCTAGATAAGGTTGGAGTTGGGGGTCACTATATAATGGATCCTAATCTTCTTAGGGACTAGTGTCTTTCTCATGGAATTCATCACCTTTGTGATCTCCTATACCCTATCTTGAAAAATGTTGAGGTTTCCTTTTACCCTTGTTAGTTCATTAATGAGGTCTTTGGTAAGCGACTTCTTGTATTTCTAATAAATTATTTGATAATGACCTTAGTAGATAGGGCCTTTCTAGGACTTTTCCAAGAGATACATGGCAATGCCTCAAAAAAAACTTAATTTTTTCCATATCTATAATAGCATCATCCCTTTTTATGGAGAACTTACACTTTCACTCCTTGATTACCTTTATTCTATTTTTAGTGGCTTGAAACAACTTCATTGGCAACTCAGGACTCGTCTCAAGCATTACATGCTTAAATTGTAATTTTGTAAATGATATCCTTGCCATCATTTTTATTCTAGGAATATTTTCCTATAATGTGATGAGCTCTTAGTCTAGTGTTTTCTCAAAAAAAATTATTGCATTTGCTTCTTCGCTCACCTTATGGGATCACTACACTTCCTTGATCAATATACTACCTTGTGCCTCCAAATAGTTCCTCCATGAGGTGGTGGCATTTATTACCGCTCTTACGTCTTTCACATGCTTCCCCTTGTCTAATATTTTAAAGTGGGAGTGTAGTGTCAGAAATTGTGTACCCTTGCAATTTCACACTATGTAATGTCCTCCCTTTAGCTCATAATATAAAATATTTTAAATGTAAAATGTTGATAACCAAACATCTATTGGCTAGCAAATTTTTGATGACCTTGGGTTTATCACTCTATTTTTCTCAGACAAGAGGACCACGCCCAAACGTCTACATGATACAATCGCATCCCATAAAAATTTGTGATTCAAGTGGTCATTGTAGCTTCAAGGTGATCATATTACATTTTATTGTCTCCTCATTATATACAGCTCTCCTATACTAGCAATTAGATGTACCTAGTGTTATCATGATACATTTAATCTATTATGTATCATTGGCATTGCATCTTATTTTTAATCAATCATCTTTAATATATTTTATCAATATTATCAAAATCAATCATTGTTGTTTGTGGAGGTGGAAGCACCAAAATGAGGGTTTGATTGAGGAAAGCCCCTAAATAACCAAACCGATATTTTCTCCTCTCTCTATATGTAGGTTTCTCCAACTAGAAGAAAAGTAAAACCCATGGTGATATCTCTTGCTTTCCATTTTTTTTGTTCTTATAGTTGGGGTTTTATAGTTTGTTTTTCTAATATTTCTTTTATTTCAAGACTCTTGTACACAGTGATCTCATGATAGTTTTCCTATGTGTGTGAGTACAAATTTTGAGATATTCTAGGATTTTTTTTCATTTATGCAAGATGGGAGCATGCCATGAGAACGTTTGTGAGCTATGTATTGGTGTCCATGGTGGAGGCTTTTAGAAAGATACATAATTATCTTTGAGGCCTATACATTTTGTTTCTATTGAAATTAAGTTTTATTTCTTGTTATAGAGATGATATTTTCTCCTATCTTTTATACTTGGATATTTGTTCTAAAACTATAAAAGGTAAATTCATTTCTAGTTATAATCTTTATAAGAGGATTAATTAGATTGTATAACAGATCATCTAATTCATCTTAATGTTAGTATAGAATCTTGGTTCTCAAGAAAATTTCCTTTCTTCGTTAGAATCAATTTTATACACTACATTTTGGTGAACCCAACATTCTAAGAATTAAACTTTATTTTTATTGCAATAAAATACAAAAATAAATCTCATTTTTCCTTGCTACCCAAACTTTAGATAGATTTAGTGTTATAAGACTCTTATGAACTTTATGACCCAATCTCTTTCTTATGGTAACATAGTTAGAAGAAGTTTCCATAATATTAACATGTCACAATCAAGACCTTTTAACCCTCCTATCTAGATTAGACTAGAATTTTCAAAAGAATAATTCACAATGGGAATGCCCAATTATCCTAATTCTCCTCCTCATTATATTTTTCTAATCTTGTTTCACCAACTGCCTCATCTCCCTCTTCAAGCAATGGGGTTGATCATGATGTTGCTCTAAGGGTTTTGTTATCACGCAGGACCCTCAACCCCTCCCTTCGGACCCGTGTGGTCTCTGGCTAACCTCTCCAGTGGCACCCTCACTAATAGTTCAAGCTTTTGGTGTAGTCGCAGTCGGTCTGTGTTAACAAACTGGCGACTCTGCTGGGGAGGGGTTTGATTCCTGCTGGTGCTCCTTACTCGCCTCATGGTCGTTTGTGTCCAATACAGACCTCTCGGCTTGGGGGGGCTAAGCTGTTATCATGCGGGACCCTCAACCCCTCCCTTCGGACCCGTGTGGTCTATGGCTAACCTCTTCGGTGGTGCCCTCACTGACAATTCGAGCTTTTGGTGTAGTGGCAGCCAGTTTATGTTAACAAACTGGTGACTCTGCTGGGGAGGGGTTCGATTCCCGTCGGTGCTCCTTACTCGCCTCGTGGTCGTTTGTGTCCAATACGGACCTCTCGGCTCGAGGGGGCTAAGCTGTTATCACGCGGGACCCTCAACCCCTCCCTTTGAACCCATGTGGTCTCTGGTTAACCTCTCTGGTGGCGCCCTCACTAACAGTTCGAGCTTTTGGTGTAGTGGTAGCTGGTCTGTGTTAACAGGTTTATTTTGAAGAAATTCAGTCTCTAGAAGAAAACTTAAGTGACGTTAAAAGTGTTTTATCTAACAATATGTTCATGCAAGGTGCACCTTTTATGGTAATATGTTGATTTATGATAATAAAACACCTGAGTTTCTTTAGAGCTTGGTGCACATTATACATAACAATGTCCCCTCCTATACTTCAACCTTTGGAAACACGCAATATTCACATCTTAACATTAATAACACATTTATCTATGTCAATGTTAATACCTACTATTCATATGGTGACAACATCACCTATTGCCATAGTAGTTGTGCCTTCTTTAAGTTTCTTTGTGGGTTGTTCCTCGAGCCTTTCTTCTAGCTTTTCTTATGGATTTCCTAGGTTAAGTTTTGGTGCTTCTCAACCCCTTATCTCTACCACTGCAACTTCTATAGCAACACAAAAATCCATTTTCCAAACTTACGTTATTTATACCCACATAGTAGATCTTGTGCTAAACCAACTTCAACAAAATGATGGTCAATTGCAAACTCAAATTGCAAATTTATCCAACACTTATTCACAACCATTTTCAACTATATTATAGACGCAGTCCATTAGCATTGTATATAGTTAATACACCTCTTATATAGGACTTTGAATCACCTTGATTCAATAAATATAGTGGAAAAGGGGATCCTTAGAGTCACATTTCTACATTCAATGCATTATATAGTGATTTTATTTTTCAGGATGTGTTGTTAGCTAAACTATTCCCAAATTCTTTGAAAGATACCATGTTGAGTTGGTTTTTCTCACTACCTGATAATTCAATTTATATATTTGAACAATTGATCAATTGATGAGTTTCTCCAACATTTCCAAGTGAAAATTGGACTACAAGTCACATTTACTTATCTTTTCCATTGTAAGCAAGAACATATTGAGAAAGTAATTGATTTTATTTTTAGATATCAATTGTTATTTTTACACATTCCCTATGTGCTCCCAGATTATGATGTGCAACATGTATTCATCAAAAACATGCAGCCAACACTTAAGGATAAAATCTTATTGATGAAGTACACTTATTTTTCTCAACTCTCCACTATCTTGTGCGATTATCAGTAGACTATCAGTCAGTATGGGGGTTCAACCTCATTGACTCACTTAGATAACCAAGGTGGTGTGTCTTCTTCTAGAAAATATAAAAGAAATAAACATTTTAAAAGGTAAACAAGCATAATTATTGTATCAAAATATAATGAGGTCTCTACCATATCACCTCAAAAGTGTAGATCATTTTACAAATTGTTTGACTCTTTATATAATACTATGCAAAAGCTATTAAAATATATACTAATTACACTTCCTGAAATCAAACCATTTCCAAGTGATCAACCTTATCTGGCTTGGTATGATTCAAAAAAAATCTATTAGTTTCATTGTGTTCCTAGAAATGATATTGAGTGGAGTATGCATCTTTTCCATTTGGTGCAAGACCACATCAATGCAAGTAATATATAGATTTGTGATAAGAAATAAAGTGCTACCAAATTGGTTTCCAAGCCAAATCAATAACTTTAAATCTATACAAATTCATTCCCATCACATTCTACCAACTTCATAACAAATGATACTTCTACTTCTACTTCTCCAAAACATAATTCAAAAACATTTGTGAAAATAATTGATGTTAGCAACATATTAATTTAGGTGCATGACATCAATATGATTGTGATGTCTTTCTCTTTTAATCATTTACCCTATGATACAAATAATGGGCAATGTTATAATAAAATAAACACCCTTTATTAATGGCCATTAGTGGTGTTATTGTTGATTCTTCCAGCAAGGTCAATGTTATAATAAAATAAATACTCTTTATTAATGGATTTCACAAAGACAGATATGATATCACCCCAATGACCATTCGTACACATGATGGTCTTTCTTTTCCTACAATGGGTTTCATTACTTTGTTCATCTAGGTTGGACCTAAGTTTTTGGAAACCACATTTTTTGTTATCCCCAGATCTAATTTGTTCAAGGTTAAGTTAGTAATTCCATGGCTAACTTCCATGAATGTAGTCACTTCAATGGTATACAAGTATTTAAAATCTTCTCACAATGGTACAATGCATACTATCCAACATACTAGATACAAACCACTTATATCTCATGGTGAATTTTCTCTTGATTATTTATGGTCCACTCTTTTAGGACCTTTGCAACCTGGTGGAGATCTTTTATTCAAAGAATATTCTAAGTTCAAAGTAGGGTTTTCAACATCTTCTTCAATAATTCATTCTTCTTAAGTAGTCACTTCCCCTTCAGTTTCCCAACCATAGCAACACCCTTCTATCTTGATGCCAACCCCTATGATGGCTAAGGATAAATGTGCTCTATTTGGTAAATGTAGCATCCCCCTAATGTTTCCCAACCTTTGGTGGAACCTTTTTTTTCCCCCAAATGTACGTTTTGGAAACCAGGGAAAGGAACCTTTTCCCCTCAAATATTCTATCCTTTTGTGGCTCCCATTATTTTTTGACCTTCCCCTTTGATAGTTAAAGGATAGTATCCCAATGGAAAAAAAATTCATCTAGTGCATATCCCATGCCTCATCTTCTAGTGGTCCCTTTTTCTTATTTTGACTACTCTTGTGACAGAAAGATAAAAGACACTAATAACATAAGATATACAACATTCACCCCAGATCTCTCACACTCCCCCTATCGAGACTATTCTTCTTCCTATTTCAAAAATGAAGATAGCCCCACAATTGGAGAAAAGTGATCCCCCTCTTGTAGGTGTGCATGGACCCCATCACCAAAATAATAAACATGTGTTTGAGCGTAAGCAACATCAATGTATGTTAGCCCATGAATATGATACTATATAAGTTCTTGATACCGAGCATCCTCCTCCAATGCAACCACCTCCAAATTTGGTTATGCCTTCTTCCCCTCCATCTCCACCACTAATTGTTGTTTCTTCTACACCACCTATTGTTCCTTCTCAGGACCCTAGTGAGCCTCACTCCAAGAGGGTACAAGTGTTCCTATCTCCTTCGATGAGGATATTTAAGATGATGATGTACTTGAAGCTAATTCTTTAGATCTTGCTATGAGTGAGATGCTTAATACCACTTTAATAATACTTCCTTTATAGGCTCAACCTTCCTCCCCTTATGATCAAGATTGGGAGACTGATGATCTATTTGAAGGACTTTAGATCTATACTCTCCTCTTTATTTGTAGATATTAGATGTCTTTTTTGTCTTTTTTTTGTGCTTCTCCAGTACTTATTTGTGCATGTTTGTTAATCTTACCTAGAGGACCCATGATACCCTTGTAGGTACATGGATACAAGGGAGATGAATCTATTGTCAATTCTTCTATTTGTATCACCATTCTTCTATTTGTTGTAGATTGAAATTTTGATTTTTGGGGATGATGCAAAGTGTTGAGACATTTAGGTTTCTTCTATGTTGACCCAAAAAAATTATTTGATTTCAACTGTGATTTTGTTCCTTTGTACTTGTAGTTCCACTACACTTGGGGAATTATGACTACAAAAACCTAATTCAAATGATATACATAATTACCATGCATTCATACTGATTCCAAGTCTATGGATTCCTTAATGTTTTTCATGTGTGATGTGGATTTATGTGTCATACCTACATTGTGTGATGACATTCCATGAGCATAATCTTTTGTGTTTCATGACATAACATCCTACTTCATGATGATTCTTTAAGAATTTATTTCTTTCGTTTGTCTCCTTAAAATATATTGCACTCCTTGAGTTGTGCAATTATTTTTAGGGGGGCTATCACAATACACAATCACATTTTTATCTCAAATAAAAAATCTCTATAGTAGCTTGATCACATATGAGCCACCTATCATAGTGTAATTTGCTAGACTATCAATCTTCATATGTCCTATATTTCCAAGGTTATTCTACAATATAACTTGTAGTGACCATGATTAATGAAAATCATTGTATGGTTTCTATCAGAACACAACCTGCTAGCCACATTTATCAAAATCTTCAATCTCATGCTCTTCCTACTATCTTTCTTTTCCTAGTTAAGCTTTGCCTTTGTGTGATTGTGTATTAGAACAAATGTATTTTATGTGTTATTTTTATCTAATAGGTGCCTTTTTAGCTAATATGTTTTATGTGATTTTTTTGCATCGCATATCTATTTTGTGCAAAATATTTTAGTTGTTTCTCAGGTCTTCTCCCTAGGGGCATATCCTTGTGGACTGAATATTTTACTTCCTCTATAGTATCCTTGGGTATTTTTTTTATTATAATTCATTCTTACTATAGCATGAATATTTAGCATAATGTATATGACTACTAAAATGAGGGCACAATGTAGTGTCATAAATTATGTACCCTTGTAGTTTTAAAATATTTAATATCTTCCTCTTTAGCTCATAATATAAAAATATTTTAAATGTAAAGTGTTGATACCATAACATCTCCTTGCTAGAATTTTTTTTCCCATACAAAAGAACCACACTCAAATTTCTATATGAAAAGCTAGCATCCTATAAAAATTCATGATTCAAGTGTTTGTTGGAGTGTTACATTCCGAGGAATCTTTCAAATACAACACCTTGAGTGATAGTCATATTTTGGCAAAAAATCAACGACTTTATATTTTGTAAAAGAAAAGAAAAAAACTTTGATTCTCTCTCTCAAGAATTCATGCATACACTCTTGTTATGGTTCTCTACAACTTTCTTCAAGAAGTTATCTTGTTTTGAATAAAATAGCACTCTTTTGGTATTTTGTGTCACTTTTTCATGGTGAGATTGAGTAAGACAACAATTTATAACTTTGGAATCCACTTTGGTGGTCTCTTGCAACTTCTAGGTGATCATACTCCATTTTGTTGTCTCCTCATTGTATACAACTCTCTTATGCTAGCAAGTAGATGTATCTAGTGTTAGCATAGTATGTTTAATCTATTTTTTGTATTGATGGCATTGCATATTTCTTTTAATCAATCATCTTTGATATATATTGATCAAAATTATAAAAAATACTCTTAGTTGGTCATGGAGGTGGAAACACCAAAATGGGGATTTAATTGAGGCAAGCCCTCAAATAGCCAACCTGACATTTTATCCTTCTATCTCTATGTGCAATTTTCTCTAGCTGGAAAGAAAAATAATACCCTTGTTGGTATCTCTTATTTTCTAGTATTTTTATTTGGTTCTTATAGTTCGGGTTTTATAGTTTTCTTATTTTATTTATGTTATTTCAACACTCTTATACATAGTGATCTCAGTTCCACAAGGATATTCATGCTACGTACTAGTGTATATGATGAATGCTTCCAAAAAGCTACAAAATTATCTTTGAGGCTTGCACATTCTATTTTTATTGGATTTAAGTTTTGTTTCTTGTTACAAAGATAGATAATTTCACTAGTCTTTTATAACTAGATATTTGTATTGAAACTATAAATTATTTTCATTTCCAACTATAATATTTGTAAAAGGATTAATCAGATTGTATAGTATATCATCTAATTCATCTTAATGTTGTTATAGAATCTTGGTTCTCAAGGAAATTTTCTTCATTCGTTAGAATCAATTTTCTACACTATAATGAGGAATATGGGAAGTAGCATATATGGGTCCTATCAAGTAGTTGATGCATATTTTGAGCTCACTCACCTAAGATTAAAGTTATGCCTTTGTTCTTACATCCTTTTTCATATGATTCAATATGGTAACCACTAAATCATTAAGAGATTTTCTCTCTTCCTCTTGGGTCAGATGATCTAATTTGATAGTTTAATTTTGATAATCCTAATGCTACATTTATCCCTTATCCTTATCAACTAGAGTATTACCACTCATGCATTCCTTGCTCCTTTTGCATCCACTAAAATGGTAGATAAAATTATAGTTATCTTTTTCTTGGGTTGGGCTTGAATCATACCTATAGTCATTGAAAAACCTCATATTCCCACTAGTATATTGTTTGTCTTTTTTGAACTATGGATCTCAGCCACACAGACATGTTTGAGTCTAATAGATTGACCAACATTTGTATTAGAAGTAGGTTGTCTAAGAGGATTCAATTTACTTGAAGGTGTCATAGGATATTTATGTGACTTGATCTTTAAAGATGAGGGTAGATAAGGTGTCAATATATCAAAGGGTATATATGGTCTATTCTCAAAGGATGATGTAATATATTAATGAACTCCATTGTTTCCTACTCCCTATCATATATTTGTTAAGTACTAGGGGTATGCTGAGGAGAAGAGTGAATTAGGCTAAGCAAAGGAAATGAAGGGGAAGGTGAAGAAATATGGATTTGGGTAAGAGGGTTTGATGATATATCAATAACTTTTGTAGCTTCTACTTGAGTTGCAACATTGAATTATTTAAATTTATAATTTAATGTTTTACTAAAACTTATATGAAATGAGTGTATTCTCTATAATACTGTAAGTATTAATTTAAGAATTAATTTGCATAAATTGATTTTTTGAATTATTTTAAAATGAATTGTTTATAGTGGGAAATATAATTAATTTATAATTTAAAGTATCAATAACAATTGAAAGGAAGGTGTGCATGTGTAGGTTGAAATATACACTATATTTCAACCTACAATTTTCTTCATTGATATTCTATTACACACTATTAATCTTATTAATATATAAATCTTAACATTTGAGATAGAGAAAAATATAAATCAACAAAGAAGGTCTAAAATCTGAAAGTCATCTTAGAATTTATTACAAATGTTAATGATAATTTAATTTGAAAATTATTTTGCATATTGAATATTTGAATTATTTTAAAAATGAGTTAAAAGAGCAAAAAGAAAAGGGAAGTGATGAAAAGATAAGAAAAGAAACTAAAAAGCATATCTATGTTTTGACCATGGGAAGATACAAATAGTTCTATCGAGGCTATATAGATGCCTTGTTGGCAATACAATAATGTTCGCGGGAATTAGTGTGATACCCTCATAAGGGATATAGGCACTTGACTGGCAACAAGGCAATCTCTAGGTTACTTTTGGAGTTGGAATATCTACATAGCTTACCACGATGGAACAACGGTTTATTGACACTTTCAAAATCAAATGAACTCACTACACACACACCTACGATGATTGGTAGAGTGCGAGTGAGTTGATACAATTAATGATTTCATTTCCCCTTTTAGTATGTGTTATTTCCTTATGCTTTAATTTGGGAAGCCAACTAGTGATTCTGGGGTTCTAAGTAAATCTTTATCAATGAAATTTTGTGGCCACCTCGATCTTTGAAAAATCTTGGGCAAGGTCGTATTTTTGAAAAATGCATATCCCCCATGGTAACCTTTTATATTTGTGGAGTACTTGGATATAAATACACTGACAAAATAGTTGGCCATCTGTGTTGATGTTATCTAATGATCTAAATAGGGTGATAGTGAAATATTCTAGATGGAGAAGAATATGGAATGTGATATGGTCATATAAAGACTCATTTTTATTAAAACCAAATGGATTCATGCACAACAAAATTTCCATAATTATAATTGTTATGAAAATATCATTCAATTTGTTATAAGCATATATGCATTACCAAAATTTTATACATTTTTTCTTGTTCTGTAATAAAGATTATATTGATTCTTTTTCATTTTTTTTTAGCAAGATTGGGGACACTAAGTAATATTCTTGGAGAGGTTGGGTCACGAAATGAAGCTTTGCAACGATCATGGCGGTTTGCAACGGTCGGAAAGGTTTCGGCACGGGGGCAGGGGGGTGAGGGACCTAATGTGAATAGAACAGGGAATCTTGAACATGTCTGGAGGAAGGAACGATGGGCCCATCCACAGTCCATGGCCTCGAATGGTCACTTTCAGGAGGGACCATGTCACGGGCAATCACAAAAAACTGGAGGCCCTAAAAGGGGAAGGTACAGGCATGGACAATACTGTAATGAAGAATTTTGTAGTCCTAGACAGCAACAGGATTCAAAAATGGGTCAATTTGCTCCTCTGCGAACGGATAGGCATGCTTCCAGAAAGATCTCCAATGTGAGATACGGAAAAGGGGTAATGGAATGAAAAAAGAAATCGCCCTCGGCCAAGGAATGGGAGGAAGTACGGGAAGAGAGATCGAAGGGGGGAAAAGGAAACCCTAGCCCTTCCTGGCCCAAAGATTCAGCAAACGACAGAACCAAAGTGGTTATTAGTTCTTCGAAAATGCAAAAGGAAATCTTGCGGCTAGAACAATTAGGTCTATTCGGTAAATGGTTTGGAAAGGCTCTGAACTGGGAATATTTTGAGAAATGGTGGAAAGAACGATGGGGTGCGGAACTGCAATTCAAAATGCTTCAAAATGACTTCTTTATGGTACTATGCCCAACCAGAAACATCAGAGACCAGATTGTTCGGGGGGTCTGGGTTTTAGATGGCTGTGGTTTCTACCTAAGAAATTGGTCAGTGGGTTTTGATCCATTGACATATGTATTGGAAAGTCATCAAGATTGGTATAGTCTACCAAATCTTCCTCTAGAATATTGGGCTCCATCTATTCTAGAGGAAATAGGAAATCATTTGGGCACCTTTGTCTATGCGGAAGAAAGAAAAACAGCCAAGAAAAACCAAACATATGTGCGCATTTGTGTGGAAAATAAGGTTGAAAGAACAATCTGGAGTGAGATTGAACTGATAACGGACTATGGGACCAGGATTCAAAAGTTAGAGAGGGATTCGCTTATGCACAACAGCCTGGTTTGTACCCTGGTTTGTAGGGTTAGCAACGAAGAAGTAGGAAAAGCGGCATCGTTGGAAACTCCTACTCCTTTAGTGAATCTTCTCACTTCCGCCCGGTCTCCTGATGAAACCCTACCTCTGTCAACGGGTGTGCTGAATAATCTGCATCCTGTAGCCAACCTAAACTCACCTGAAGCAAATCAAAAGCAACTGTTGTCGGTCAATATGGAAGGTGTTTCTCCTAAGAGGTTATCGAATCCTATTTCGGAGGAGGGTGGCGACATTTGGACAGCTCAGGCTAACCAAAAGGGGAGAGAGATGCAATTCGAGGAGATTGAAGACAAAATCTCAGAAACCCTAGAAATCATGGGGGATAGCTGTCTGAATGTAGACTTGGATTCTTTGATAGAGGTCGGGAAGGAATTAGTGGAGCTTGCGGAGGCGGAAAAATTGAAGTCTGGATCACTGGAAGATGGTCTTTGCCTAGACGGGATAGAGGAAAATTAGGTGCCAGATGAGCGAGCAATGGCAGAACTGTTAAGTCCCCAATCGGGAAAGAAAAGGAAGATCATAGAGGAACTACAAGATGCAAAATCACGCTTAGGCATTCACAGATGTGATATTCTCAAATTAACCCCAGATTGTGGTGATCAAAAAAAGAGGGGCAGGATACCTAATCAAGAGAAGCGAAAACAGGATGGAGAAGCTACTGGTCAACAAAAAATTGATTTAATGATTAAAGTAGGGAAGGGAGACACCCTTCCTGAACAGCAATGAAAATTTTAACCTGGAATGTTAGGGGCCTAAACACCCCTAACAAGTGGAGCCTAATAAGGCGACACATTGAAGTATGTCAAGCAGAAATATGCATGTTTCAGGAAACAAAATTAGGCGGATCAGCTTTGGAGTCCTTTGGCAGAAAATTGAAGCTTTGGAAATGGGCTGGAGTGGAGGCGGAAGGGGCCTCCGGTGGCTTGTTGATTCTATGGAAACCACAGACAGTTTTGTTAGAAGTGATGAATTTGAGTCGCCACTGGCTGTTATGCAAGGTACGAAGCTTAATCTCGAATCTAAGCTTTAATTTATTAAATGTGTATGGTCCCTTGATGTGTGCACAGAAAAGAGTAGTGTGGTTTGAATTGGATAGGATTTTGCAAACGTTACATAAGGAACCCAGCATTATAGGGGGGGATTTTAATGCCATCCTTAGGATGGAAGACAAGAAAGGGGGTTTAGGAAAACCCCTACAGTCACAAAAGGACTTTTGCAGCTTTGTGGAGAGAAATTCTCTTTTTGAAATTCTGATAAGCAATGGCAATTTCACCTGGACGAATAGGAGAAAAGGGTTTGGTAGTATTGCAGAAAAATTAGATCGCTTCTTCTTCAAAGGAAATCTGAGTCTCTTTCCCTATTCTTTAGAAAGCAAAATCAACTCCGGTACAGGATCTGATCATCTCCCTGTATAGTTAATCTTCGAAGGGGAAAAGGGTCCGCTTAGATGTCCATTTAAATTTGAAATGATGTGGTTTAAGGATCCCCAAGTGTTGGCATTACTGGAACAGTGGTGGAACAAATGCCCAAGAGTGGGCTCAAGTCTTTTCAAAGTGATCACAAAATTAAAGCATCTCAAACAGTGTTTAAAACAATGGAACAAAGATAGCTTTAAAAATATCTTCGTAGAGAAAGTGCAGACTGAAACAGAATTAGCCTCGTTAGCAGACGAAATTATGAAATGTGGCATGAATGAGTCATGTTACATGAAAGAAAAAGCTCTGAACAACAAGCTTAATGATTTACTTATTAAAGAAGAAATTTTTTGGAGGCAAAAATCTAGAGAAGTTTGGCTAAAAGCAGGAGACAGAAATTCAAAATTTTTTCACAATTCTACAAAAGCAAGAAGAGAATATAATAGAATTTCCTGTCTGAAAGATGGGGATGGAAGGTTGATAGAAGATTTGGATGAGATTAAGGTCTCTGCAGTTAACTACTTTCAGAATTTGCTTAACGATTGGGAAGGTTCAAACTGGCAAGCTCAAAACACTTTTATGCAATTCATACCGAAATTGGTCTCTCAAGCTCAATTAAATGCACTTAATGCAAAATTTACAGAAGAGGAAGTGAAAGAGGCGGTTTTTGAGATGCAACCAGAAAAAGCACTGGGACCAGATGGTTTTCCAGCTGGCTTCTTTCAGAAATGTTGGCACTTTTTGGGTAAAGAGGTCTGGGAAGCAATAGAAGATTCCAGACGGAACATAAGGGTTTTAAAAGAAGCAAACAACACTCTTTTGGCGCTGATCCCAAAAAAAGAGAAACCAGAACATTGGGAAGACTTTCGCCCAATATCGCTATGCAACACAATCTACAAAATTTTGGCCAAAGTTGTTGCCAACAGATTAAAAGAGATTCTTTCCTCTATCATCTCGGAGGAACAAACAGGATTCGTCCCAAATCGCTCAATTCTTGATGGAATTATCATTGCTCAAGAAGTTATTCATTCAACTCAAAAAATGAATAAATCGGCTATGTTATTGAAATTAGACATCAGGAAAGCATATGATAGAGTAAATTGGAGATTCCTCTTTAAAGTCTTGGAAGCCTTCGGTTTTCAAAAGGAGTGGCTAGACTGGATTTATGGATGGATAGCTTGCCCGAGATATTCAGTATTGGTAAATGGCTCTCCGGAGGGATTCTTCTCTCCTTCAAGAGGCCTGAGACAGGGGGATCCGTTATCCCCATTTTTGTTCATAATTATGGCTGAAGCTTTAGGGAGGTCGATTGAAAAGGCAAAGGAGGTGGGCTGGGTTCATGGTTTGCAAGTCACTAGCAGTCTTCCCAACATCACACATCAACAATTTGCGGATGACACAATGCTTTTTGGTGCAGTAACAACAAAGGAGGCAAAAAATTATAAAAAATTGCTTGAAGATTATTCTAAGGCCTCTGGGCAAGAAGTAAGCAAGACTAAATCTGAAGTTTTTTTCTTTAACACATCCTATCCCAATGAGGTTCAAATATTACGAATTCTCGGTTTCAAAAAAGGACAGCTTCCATGTAAATTTTTAGGCCTTCCTTTGGACAAAGGCATCAAAAACAACAGTGCATGGAGCTCAATGGTTACAAGATGCAAAGAGAAAATTTCTTCATGGAAGAACAGATGGTTATCTTGGGCAGGCAGGCTTACTTTGTTGAAATCTGTTATTTCGGCTCTCCCTATTTATATGTTGTCTTGCTTGCAATTAACCAGCGGTGCGAGCAAAGAATTAAGCAAGGTAATGAAAGATTTATTTTGGAAAGGAAACGCAGAACAAAAAAAAATCCCCCTCATAAAGTGGCAGAAGGTATGTGAGAAGCGAGAGAATGATGGGACAGGTTTGAGAGTTGTTTCAAGACAAAATAAGGCATTAGGGGCTAAATTGGCTTGGATTATCTATTCCAGGCCCAATCTAAAATGGGTAAAGATTATCAGAGCAAAATATCTGGTTCCTGATCCAAATTATTTCCTAACTGCAAAAACTCTTCCTTCTGGCTCCCGGATCTGGAACTTCATCAACAATAGCAGAGATCTTATTTCGGATTTCCTCACGTGGGAGGTAAAGGATGGTAAAGGGGCACTATTCTGGGAGGATTCATGGGAAGGCCACTTTGCATTAGCAAAAGTCCCTGAATTTTCCAAAATAATGGAGATGACAAAACAACTTTGGGGTTCAAAAGTTAGGGATTATATAGACTTCGCGGATAATGCGAAGGAGGGAATTCTGAAATGGAAATCGGTGAGATCTTTGAATTTGGGTGACCAAGAGATGAATTTTTTTGAGCAGGAGCTAGCAAAACGTAGAATATGGGCCAGAATGGGAGAAGACAGATTGAGGTGGGATGCTGCTCCAAACGGAATCTACTCGGCCAAGGCTGGCTATAATGCGTTATCAGTCTCTCTAGAATCAAAATTAGAATTACCTCGCGACCTTTGTTGGAATAAGGCATGCTTACAGAAAGCAGGGATTTTTACTTGGGCGGCCGCGCAGAGCAGAATTCTTACAGGCGACAGATTTACAAAATTGGGTTATCATGGCCCAACCAGATGCCCTCTCTGTCATAAGGCAGAGGAATCAGTGAACCACTTACTTCTAAACTGCGATTATACTCAACAGTTGTGGTGCTGGCTACGCTCTAAATTAAGATGGTCCTCTGCTCTTCCTGGCACCCTCTTGGAGTGTCTAAATTCTTGGCCAATTCATGATCAGCATTGCATCTTTGGAGACCTATGGAAAATATCCCCCTCAATTCTGGTGTGGGAAGTTTGGAAGGAAAGAAATAGGCGCATTTTTCAGGATAAAGAGATGTCAATTCCACAGTTACAGTGCAAGATTGAGACTTGCATTATAGAAATCTTCAATGCTCAGCTGCAGGAGAAATCAAAGAATCTAAATTTCACTAAATGGGATGCATGGATATCGAAGCAATGGTTTGGTATCAAATCTCCGCCACTGGAGTGTTCAGGCAAAGCTGCCATGGCAAAACAACGAAAAAATACAAAGTGGATCCCTCCCGAACCGGGGTGGGTCAAATTAAATTTTGATGGCGCTTCTAAAGGGAATCCGGGCCCGTCCGGAGCCGGATGCATAATAAGGTCCTGCACTGGTTTGGTTTTGGCGAAACTAGCTCAGCCTTTGGTAGATGGAACGAATAATGCTGCAGAATTCCAAGCACTGCTCCTGGGTCTAAAACTAAGCAAAGAATTGGGCATTCAAAACTTGGTAATTGAAGGGGATTCAACAGCCGTTATAAATGCCCTGAGGACAAGGCAGATTCACAATTGGAAATTGGGAGTCTTTTTGGATGCGGCCTTGGAACAACTAAACAATTTTGAGCAAGTCATGTTAAATCACACTCTCAGGGAAGGCAATTCTGAAGCAGATCAGTTGTCTAATCAGGGAGTTTGTGGCCCTAGTTTCAAAGATTGTCCAAAGATGTGATTCATTGCGGGAGGATGGGTGGGCTCCCCCTCCGCCCCTCACACAGACACTGGGTGCCTAGGTGGTCGTGAGGTGGAGGACGGGACGGACGGGTGACAATCAGGCTCGGCTTGTAGCAATCAAGACAACCGGCTAAATTTAGCGGTATGTGGAGGTTTATGGTAGGGGTTAATAGGCAGCATTATAATTCAAATTTTAAGGAGTGGGTTTAGAGGCATGTTGGGCTTTGTTATCACGAAGCTGACTGAGGGACACGTAGCGCACGGTAGTCCTTGTTCTAGGCACGAACATGCTACGTGGTAATCACCACAACTTGCATTGATAACAGATCTAAGTTGAAGTGACTGGGGAAGCATTTCTACTCATGCGAAGGATAGTTTTGTAACGCCATTAATCCGGTTCCGTATATGATGGCTGTCAGATCATTATTAAGGTTTTCTATTAATATCAGATGTCTGCTCCTAAATTTAGGATCGGCTCTTTGGTTTTTGCCTTTGTGTTTATTTTGCAGGGTGCACCGGTCTTATCTGTGGCAATGGAGAGGCAATCAAAATCGAAGTTCACCATTATCATATCGGCGGAAGGGCTTGAATCCTTTGGTGTCGATACTCATGTCTCCTTAATGGCAACGAAAAGACAAATCACATTTCGGGAGGTAACGGACCAGCGTTTAAAATGCATCCTACTCGAGGACGACCCGATGTCGGTTGCAGCAGTGAAGATGGTTCTTGGAAAGGGACATTTAGAGTGAAAAGAATATGCTTGAGACAACGCCCAAATTTCATCCAGGTTTCTCGCATCGCTCTTGGATATTGCCACCCCGAAGACAATGGCTAAAGAATTAATGCTGCGAATGTTTCAGAAAGACTTGCTCAGAGGCATCGACATTACTCTGAAAGCGGCTCTTTTGGGTAAAGGCATACTGCGCCCTGCGGACCTTACTTCTATGTGGGACTCAGATGATTCGGTTAAGATTTACCCTTTTCTTCTGGACCTTAAAGGCCCCGATTTATCTAGACATCGCAAGCTGACAGAAATGGCAGTGGAGTTTTTGAAGCAAAAAGTGAAGTTAGTGCCGGTGGTGGGAACGGACTGGGTGGAAGCTTTCGTCTGTTTTGCAGAGGTAAATGGATTCTGGTAACTCAGTGGGCTACGGGTTGGTCTCTCTCTGGTTTTTTGTTTAGTTTTGTCTTGATACTTGCAGCTTCTTCGAACCAGGGTTTAGTTTTTTGTAAATTTTGTTGAAGGATGCCTATGTGTATACCCTTTGTTCGGTGCTTCCAATACGAAACTGGCTGAACTCTTCAGTGTTTGTTTTTTGGCTATTTGAAGAGCATCAATGTAATCATTCCTGCATAGCAGACGAATGTATATTTCTCTTTATATATATAAAATCATCACCTTACGGATCAAAAAAAGAAGAAGATTATATTGATTTATGTCAAAAAGAGGGGTACAAGCATATGTAGATGCAACAATTCACTAAATTTTGCATGACCACCAAAAAAAAACCCCAGATAAAAAATAGACTCCAACGACCACCCCAACTGCGGAAAAGGATAGAACGCATGACTACCAGACATAGACAAAAAGCCCATAATTGGGCAAGCCACCAGACATATCACTGAAACCCGATTACTTGTATGAACAAAAAACCAACCACCAAACCCCTTTACATTAGACCATTTGCCCTTGCGAAAGCATCAAACTTTGCAAACCACTTGAAGTCATCTGCGTCCACCAGCCTCATCTTCTTCTTCAAGAAATTTACACCAATCACTGCCACCATTTTGTGTTGCACTAGAGTCGTGCCCTTCAAATCCAGAAGAAAAGGATAAATTTTGATGACCTCACCTTGCTTCTTAACTAGCTCCATATCCTTTGGTCTCGGCACCCCGACCCTAGGAATCGCCACCTTAAGAACATCATCCAACCCCTCCATCAGACCTTTCTTGAAGAGTTTACAAACCAACGCCTTCGCTTCATCCTTCATAGTATGGAGATCGAATAGGGGCGCCAGGAACCTCGACACAATTTGAGAATTCACCCGAGGGGTTTCATGGGGCACCAAATGCTCCCTCCCCAAAACCATTTTAACAACCACCACTATGTGTAGGTCTATATTCAGGAGGATGCGCTTGAGGCGCAAGTTCGAAATACCCCCAAAAGCGTTTTGACACTCTTTGCTCCCAAGTTGAATTAGAGTATCAACCCCAAAGCACATCAAATATTTTGTAGACATGTGCACCATAAAATTAGTTTTTTCCGCCATTGAAGAAAACCAACAAGCCTGGAGCCGAGAAAGGAGAAAGCAGAGCCCAATAACACCTGCGAGATGAATGAGTGACTTAATATTCACATAGGATTATTATGTTGTACAAGGTGAGGTTGCCACCCTGTGCGGCCCAAACCACAAAGCCCTGCCGCCATATAGTGTCATCAATGCAACTATACGAAGAGGAGGCGTAACCTTATGCAAATGTGTGTGAGGCTCACATCAAGGCAAGGTATAGTGAGCCCGCCTAGTGATTAACAAACATGCTCTATGAATACCAACCATGTGACAAAGGCTGACGAGGCATCCACACACCACAATTACCCACACTGACCCCCTGAAACGGTCTTTCCACAATCCCATGTGGAAAGACGCCCACCCTTCCACCCACCAAAATTTTATACATTTTAGAATCAATATTGTATATATATATATTTCAAACTAGACTACAAGTACTTTTTTTTCCCAACATTTTTGTATCATTGATATATAACCAAGAATGCAATCATTATGTAAATCTACTAACTATTGCTTTGATTGTGTGGGAACAAAATACATGAACAACAAAAAAACATTTTACCAACTCATTTCAATAAAAACCAAATGGAAACATCATAAAAAAATTCATCATTGAGGTGTTAACATGGAATGATAGTTTGACATTCATGGAAGATATTCATGCACATTTGTGTATATTATATGTCAACAAAGAAAATATTAAATGTGCATCGACCTTTTCTCAACTCAAATATGATCAAGGAGGCAATGATAATCAGTAGGGAACATCTAAGTTTGAGCTCGAAATGTATGTGTTGATATTATGTAATGATCTAAATGGAGTGATAGTCAAATATTCTACATGGAGAAGAATATGGAATGTCATATGGCCATATAAAGGCTCATTTTGATTACATCCAAATAGATTCATGGATAACCAAATTGCAACAATTGTAATTGTTATGAAACTATCATTCAATTTGCTATAAGAAAATATGCATTACTAAATTTTTGTACATTTTACAATCAATATTGTATATATTTCAAATTGGACTACAATACCATGCTTACTTATATATCGATGAGTTTATTTCATTTCATCATTTAACACTTATTTTTACTTTTCTAGTCCAACCACATTAAATTAGAATTGCAGAAAATGACATCCATACAAAAACATGCACAAACACATAATCTCTAACATATTAACATACATATAGTTTTCTATTTGCGTAATCCTTGAACCTCCTTTGGGTGCAAGTGTTATTAAATAAAAAAAAACTTTAATTAGCCTATAGGCTACATATAGTGTGAGATTTGAGTCTAAAACGAGTCTCACACCTGCAAACCACTCTTGAGTCGTCGAAAAACAAGTTTTAGTTTTCGTTTAATGGTAAACCAACTGCCATTTAATGGTAAAAGCCTTCAAAATATCAGGTGAAAGCCTCCAAAATCTCACTTATCACTAAAAGTAGATAAATATTGATTTTCTAATTGGATGGAACATTCTATTTTTATTTACAATAATTTTTTGTGATGACAACTTTCTTTTTTTCATTTGCATTGCTTTATGTTTTAAATCTATATGCAAATATTTCAAATAATACTTAATTTCTTTAAATAAAAAATCTAGATTTGTCTAAGTTTATTTCATTTCATTATATTATTTAACACTTATTATTAATTGTTTAATCAAACCACATACAACTAGAATTTGTAGCACATGCATCCAATGCACCCATGCACAAACACATACTCTCTAACATATTAACAAACATATAGTTTTTTATCGATCTAATTCTTGAACCTCCTTTAGATGCAAGTGCTAATTATAAAAAAGGCTTAAAATTTTACACAAGAAAGCTTTAAATTGTTTTTTTATTTATTTTTATTTATTTTTATTGTAGTTTGTATCACTTTTTAAAATTAATTTAATTTAATAGATTTTTTTTCTTAATAATAATGAAATATACAACATGTCACATATATATGTAATATTTTAACTAATTATAATAAATTTTAAACTAAACTATTAAATTTTTTACTATCATTTATAAAAAAAATTAATAAAATTTTAACTCAAATTATATTATCTAATTGATTATAAGAATTTAATATAAAAAACACAATTCTTTTTCCCATTCAAATTTTAAACCAATTATTAACATAACAAAAAAAATTAATCCATTTTCACAAACTTATTCCTCATTCTTGACTTTCACCTTCAAAATTCACCTATTAATTTCTTCTTTGTTTCCCTTTATTTACAACATTCCTTAATATATTTTATTATTAATTTTTATTTTGAAAATTTGTTTTAAATTTAAAAAAAAAATCAAGATAATTAAAAATAACAATAATTAATTAAATATTATTTTATTTCTTTCTTTCAAATATTTTAGTTTAAAATATTTCTCAAGATAAATGATAAATATTCTTTAAATATTATCTAAAGCAAAAATTAAATTTTAGATAATTGTTTTATTTTATTTTTCTAATATTTTTCTTTGAGAATAAAGTTAAAAATAATTAATTTTCCTCTAACATTAATTTGTAAAAACTTCTATTTTTATCTTATTTTATTTTAAATTTGTTTTAAACTATATTTTATTTTATCTTATTTATTTATTTTGAATAATCTCTTTCTATATAAATTTTAATCATCATCATTTGATAATTATAATTATAATTTTTTTTTTTTTGATATATTAATTGGGCAAAAAAAAAGGGGGCCTATCCCCAAATACAAAGTTTAACAATCCCTCATGACATTACGATTTTTTTTTTTTTTTATAATGTTGACTTTGATACCTTCTGAACACTCCTTTCGGCCACGACTACTCCTCTTTCACCAATTCCTCCACAGCCACACCTTCTTCCCCTGCCCTGCTCCTTCCCTAGTCTTCGTTCCCTGTCGGCATTGCAAACACATTGCTAGCTTTTTGTTGAGGTATAGAAAAAGGCTCAAAAAAAAAAAAGTGAGACCGACAGTGGTGCACTAAGTCATGTTTTATTGGTGCGCCGATGGCATCACATGATTTGTCTGTTTGTGTACTTTATGGATAAAAAGTGTTTTGCAATTGGATATTAAGATGCTCCACTACGAGACCCACCGAGGACTACTTTTATCCCCACTACTAGAGTCCGCTCCACTACAGACCCCTCTCCCCTATTGCCCGCCTCCACCATACGGGCCTCCACGTTTTCACCAACACTCCAAATTACAAGGGGATCCAAGGGCCATTGATTGGCAGGGTAAGTTGTGGCTAGATCCAGACCCCCCACCACCATGTTGAGATAAAAATCTATGGCTTCACGCCACCGAGCCTTTGACTAAACGACACATCATAAAACAGACCATAGCAATCTCCTCCAGCCCCTGAAGAAGCCATGCCAAAAACATGGAAGAGATATGAATTTAACTCTCAAACGATAGGTAAGAAGAAGGAATCTGACACCCAGAATTTGCTTTATCATTGCCAAGGTATCTTCTTCCTATGCATTAAAAATTCGCCTAAGTCTAGTGTCTGACAGCACACCTCAAAAAGCCATTTGCCTCTCCTTGGCACCCAATCAAATTGTGGTCTCCATTGCCTTCTCTACAGTTTTAAACACTCACCACTGTCTCCCTCGTCCTTCAGCATTAAACACTCCTGACATCCCTTCCTCAATCTTCACCCCTCGTAATCTGCCAGGCTACCTCGCTCGTGTGAGGCGATCGTCATTAAACTCTGGCGTCGCACTGAGTTCCTCCACATTACTAATTACATCTTTTGAAAGTTAGTCGACATCACCATCGCCCTCCCTATATATATGAGATATTTTTAAAGTGTTTGAACTCTAAAAGGTACCCGGTAATACAGGATCACCATTTCTCCAATTTCTAGTTTGGGGTTGAACCCCTTCCAATTGCATTGATTGTTATCATCAAGGTGAAGGTGAATTTTTGTATATCCCAACCTTTCCCCATCCATCTTTCACTATTGGTGCCATCCTTCAATTTTTTGTTCACTTAGCTAAGCACACACCATTATAATTCGTGATTATACACCCCACTCCTGATGGACTTGGATTGCCCATAATAGCCCCATCAAAGTTCACCTTTACCTAGCCTTCATCTCGCGGATGTCATTTTACATCTGCTCTTGGATTTTTACTAAGATCATCCTTATGGACCCCATAAATGGGGGCATTTGAAAAATAAATTATTATTTTATCTAATTGACAAATATTTTATAATTAATTATCAATTATAAAGTTTTTCAAAGTAGTAGAAGTAAGGGATCATGGCATCATACATTATAAACTCTATTAGTTTAGATGGGATCCATGATGATATCTTTTGAGTGTTTGGATATTTACTTTACATAAATGTTTGTGAGTGCTACATACTTTGAGATACATGATCCTTATAGTACTCACATGCACCTTAAAGTGTTTTACTGGTGAAATTTGTTATTCGTGCCATTTCCCACTTAGTTTTATACATTTTTTTGGGGAAATATTTTGATACACATACATATTGACAAAGAACATGATCTTCTATGTAATTTCACTCTTTTCTTATCCATACACACACATATACCTATACACTTAGTCTTATCCTATCCTTATACACACATACACTCTTATACATTTGTCTTATCTAGTCATTTATCACATTCACCTGTGCACCTACCTCCACTTATCTATTTACCTCCTATATCTTATTATTAGCCTATTATGAGACACTTCCATGGTTGCAGGGGCAACCTTACTATCAAGAACTTATTATGCTTCATTTTAAAATTTAAAATTAAACTTTGGCTTATTGTCTATATTCACCCTCCCACTTTTGAGCTACTTGAACACATATTTGACATAATTTGATGCTATGTACTAGCATTTGAAGATATTTAATGTATTTATTCTAATCATCTCTTGATCCATAAGAAGATTCAAAATCAATTCATTGTAGAATATTGGAGCAATTAATAAAACATTAAAATAAAAGGACTAATAAATTTACATACTTAAGACACTTGCTTGTTGTTTTCAATCTTATTCAATTTCTAGGGGTTGATGTGGGAGAATTTGACTCCTTGTGACAATTTGACAACACTTAAGGTATTTCTAAATATTATCGTCTCAAGATATTTAGGGAAAGTCGAGTAGATATTTATCCATCAAACAAAGTTGTAGAATAGAACATCATTCATTATTGAGACGAGTCTAAACTTAGTACAACTTTGTGACACCTTTGTCCCATATATATGAACTCGTCCTTTGATAAGACATTGATCCAACATAAACATTGAGGCACTTCATTGCCACAAAGATGTCCTTTTTTTAGCATACACAAATAAATCTTTAATCTCCTTTATTTGGCACTCATTCTTTAGTCATTGAGCTAAGTACTATCTATCTTCTTATTTACTTACCTGAAATAACAAGTACACTTATCTAGATCATCACTTCTCTTCTACATTTAGTTATCCTAGGTTGATTGTGCTTATTTGATTGTATTTATTTAATTAGCCAAGATTAGCCTTAAGAAAAGTGCATTTTCTTACACATTTTGGTGAACTTGTCTAGTCTTACACAATATAACCTTCTTTTTTGGGTTTTACATTACATTAGCTTTCAAATCTTTGTTTTTTTTTACATTCTACTTTCAAATTTTTGAATTCCTTTTACATTACAGGCTTCATTGATATATTTTTTTTCTATTAGCGTTTGTGTGCTTTATTATGATATCTTTCTCACTAACCCTACTTACCTTTGGTTAGTCCATTAGGATTTTACTTTTAGATTTGATATAACATTAATATTTTTGATTTTTTAATTTGAAAGAGCATATCTAAGCTTTATTTTTATATCTTTCATTTATGCCTAGAATAAGTTCTTGTTCAAACCTTAATATGGTTATCCATTTCAATATGACAATATATTTAATGGTGGTAATATTGAGAACAACTTAGGCAACCAAGACGGTTATAGACAATGTGTGCATGTGGCCAAAGAAGATGTTTAACATACAAACCAAGTTTTGATATAAGCATTCCAACTATCTCGATCTTATCATCAAATAGCTAGTAATTCTATAACACATTAGTTGATTGTCCTCTTAGCATGATAATTTAATAGGATCTTGGATTCTTAATGAGTCTTTCTAATGGTGTATCCAACCCATCCTCCTCTTTCATTCCCACTCCAACTACTTCCATAGTTACCACTACATCAACCTTAGTGCTACCCCTACCACTTCCATTGTTCCCTCCTTATTCCCTTTTGGCTTACTCAAAGGTTATACTCCACCTTTCGTTTACCCTACCAGTACCTACATCCCTTCTAGCAATCCACCTTTGCTTAATACTTCCATAACCACTACTCTTAACACCCTCCATCCATGTAGCTCATACAATCTCCCCATCCCAAATCACCACACATTATCACAACGAGTGTGCACATAGAGTACAAATCCACTGGCATGACTTCATCTCAAATACGAGAACATGTCCTTTGGGATGACACAAATCTAATGTAAATATTAAGACACTTCATTGAATAAAGACACCTTTTTTTTGTTGAACACACATAAACATATCTCACAATCTCCTTTATTTCTTTGATCATCAAAATAAGTATCATATATTTTGTATTTATGTAGATTTATTTGATTGCATGTATTTAATTAGCCTAAACTAACCCTAAGGAAAGTGTATGTTTCTTTTAAGAGGAAATACACTAAATATTTTTAGATCCCATAATGAAAATGGTTTAGATGGGAGAGGTTGTTAGACCCCATAAGGAAAGTGGTTTAATGGGAAAGGTTGTAGACCCCATAAGAAAAATGGTTTACCCATAAGAGCACACTTAGGGAAACAATTGTAAAAACAATAAATTACAATACATAATTAAAAAAAGATACACAACTACTTAGTTTCCAAAACTAGAGAAAAAGATATGATTTCTCCCTGGATTTGCTTCTATATTTTTAGCAGTGGTCTAGATTTAGTTGCATTTAAGAAATGAATGAATGAATGAAAGATTTTAATGACGTCCGTGAGACTAAACAGTCTATGGGACCGAGACAAAACATGCCTGATTTGTCTTCATGCTCTTTTCCAAGTCAGATCTCCTACTATTAATTTTGACAAGAAGGCTAGCCGTCTGATTAATCTTATCTTCCTCAAATAGCTGGTGCATATTGTCCACTTTCAAACTATTTTCATGCTCAATACGAATATCCTCGTAAGCAATGCATTCCATGATGAAGTGCCATTCTGTTTCCACAACCCCCTTATTGCAGAAAATACAAGTTCTTTCTTCCCAAGTTTCCTTGGGTATCTTCCACCTACTGGTCTCACACCTAAGGTGATGTGATCCCGTCCTCAATTGTGCCACTAACAACCTCGCTTTCCCTTTGATAGCCGCACCTAAATAAGTTTTTTCACCATGATCCTTTGTCGGGTTAAACTCTTTGATGTAGTATGCTTTTTTCTGCCCAATCTGGTTTGTCCACATGGCAGTTCTGAATTTTTCAGTCACATAGCTTTTTATTTCACTATTGGTGCTAGGACACTCATGCAAATTGATGTCCCACTTGTTCATCCACTTGTGGTTTTGTTTCATCCAAGTTTTCTTCCTACGATCTGGCGTCTCCTTCATAGCTGTTTTAGGCTAACGGTGGTTATCCATGTTTTCAACCTTCTTTAAATAGCTTATCAACCGGATTAAAGCCGAAGCTTCCAATGGAAAAAACCCCGTTTCAGCTAAAAGAATTTCATAGGGGATAGTGGTTTTAACTTTGAGACTGCTTGTTATTAAATGTTTTTGAATTCTTTCTAGTTGTCTCCAACTGCACTTTGACATACTGCTTCCCCATACCTCACACCCATAAAGTACAACCAGAGTAACAAGCAAACCAAAAAGAGTTTTCTTGGTTTTCCAATCCCAAAGCTCAGCTTTTCTACACCTATTTTGTAGAAGGTAAGAAGCTTTCCAACCTCCCTGTATCCTTTTCGTCCGACAAGTCTCCCAATTGAGCTTATAATGAAAGTCAATCCCAAGATATTTGTATTCTTTGACTATTTCAAGCGCGCTGCCTTCAAAAAGAAAGGTATTATGGATATCTTTTCTATTCAATGAGAAAATCATGATTTTGGTCTTGGTGATATTCACTTGCATCCAAACCTCGTGACAAAAGAGTTCTAGAGCTTTCAGATGTTCTCTTAACCCATGCGTTGTTTTTGAAATTAGGATAAGATCATCAGCATATAAAAGTAGCTTCACCACATACCCTGCCAGTTGAATACCGTCCCCATCTGTTTTGCTTAACCAAGCTTCCAACTTATCAATGTATAACCCAAAAAGCATGGGAGATAGAGGACAACCCTGTTTAACTCCAATGTCGCTACCAAAACACTCTGACATACTATCACTTGTTTTGATTTTAGCTCTAAAGAAATAAAGAAAAAAAAGCGGCGAACCATTTACTGCCATAGCGTGTTCTGACATCATTTATGCCCGCCGGCAACACGTGGTAAAGCACGGAAGCAAATGGTTCAGAACTAATCTCATCCCTTAAAATTGCCACGTTATAATCGGAAGATCAATCTCAGCCGTCGAATTTTACACGCGACAGCCAGGGCTGTTCAACAATAAATAGGTCATTAAAACCCGCGCAAGTCGATGGCCATCGACGGTGGCAAATGCTAGATTGAACTATCCAGCATTTTGGATGCACATTTTACGAAAATAATGGTCAGTTAAAATAAATTCGAAGACCCGGTCTGCGCCGTCAGTAGACTGAAATTATTGTCTGAAAATGTAAATAGAAGGAGATTGACTAAGACGAGATTTTATAGGTTGGTAGCGTGCAGATCGACCATTCAGAGTTTGAGTCTCGGCCATGGCGGCCGTCTATTCGACCACGGGAAACCCTCCCTCTGTGACTACTGTTTGCCAATATTAGTTTAGGGGTAAAATTGTGGCGTATTTTGCCACGAGTACTTCGAGATCACGAATTGTACGTGCAAATAAGGTAAGTGCCCTCTGGAAGGGCAGTGTAGGGTCTGTAGAGGGTTGTTTGTGCTCGGTGCTGCTGGGTTTGTAGATCCGAGAGTTTTACAGAGAAGAGGACTTCGAAGCTTTAGGGTTTTTTTGCCTTGTCTTTTCTTGTTCGGGGTTTGTTACGATGAGAGAGAAGCGCCCGTTGGAAAACGACGGAAATGATGAAGTCCGACCAGAGGAGAAGCGCCAGAAAGTACCTCAGCTTGCAAGGTAGGTTTTTTACGTGTCTGTAAAAAGCAAAATATTTAACCTGTGCTAGGTCATGGTTTTACTGAATCGCCTTGTAACGTTTGTAATTTTAGTTTTCTAATGAATTTTTTTTATTCACTTGCCCTTAGTAACGGCTTCGCAAAATTAATTGCCTTTTCTACGTTAAATAGAGTTTTTTTAGCTGTTATTTGTTTGTCTGATACATTAATGGTTGCTTGAAGTCTTTCTAATTAATTGCCTTTTCTACGTTAAATAGAGTTTTTTTAGCTGTTATTTGTTTGTCTGATACATTAATGGTTGCTTGAAGTCTTTCTTGAATCACTGTTAGATAGCAGGTCAATGTTTATTTAACTTGCCCTAGTTCTCTACTGTGCTTGATCAGCTTGCGACGTTCCTGGTTCTATTTTTTTAATCATTAATTTATTCACTCGCCCTAGGTAATTATCTTTTCTGCGTTCAGAAGATTAGCTCTTATATTGATGCGTTAATGGCGGCTTCTTTCTCTTTTGAACCACTGTTAGATGGCAAACTAATGATTTCTCTAAGATGTAAACCATAGTTTAGTTACTCCTGGCTGTCAATAACAAGTCCTTCGATCCCAGTTTTATTGACAGAGAGTTAAATCGGGTGGCGAGAGAGCTTGGATCTCCCATTCAGAATGGAGGGTAGTTTTAGACCATGAAAACCACCCCAGGATTGTACCCAGTTCTGACCATTTTGGACGGGATCTATGGTCGGCATGCTGGGTTTCTCTACCACTAGAGCTATTGGTTCCTTGGTGGGTTAGGGTGTGGCTTTTTAACATCCAAAATGTGATTGCATTGCATTGTAGGCATCATTGGCCTTGTGGTACCTGCGGCATTAGCTTTTTTATTTTATGAATGTTTATTCTGCATTTGGTACCTGCGGCATTAGCTTTTTTATTTTATGAATGTTACGACTATGTTTCTATGCACACATTGGTAGTTCTAATATCAGGACCTTTTCTTAGACGTGTTTCTAGGCATTTTTGTAACTAGTCCAATGGGGTTGAGGTATTTTGTGGTTTTGGGGTTTATAAACTTTACTGCTGCTTCATCTGTATTGCTATTTTCTAGTTTTCCCACAGAATTTTTATATTTGTGTCTCATCACTCTGACATGCCACCTTTTGTTCCTGTTGTGGGCAATGCTTTGTCAGTGTTATAGTGGAAGCTCTAAAGGTGGACAGTTTGCAAAAACTCTGCTCATCCTTGGAACCAATCCTTCGGAGGGTGGTAAGTAGTCTTCTGTTTGTAAATATGAGAAAAGTGTGCACATTTTGTTTTGTTGCAAGTTGTTAATTCATCAGGGCCTGAAGGGTTACTATTAAATTTGTGAAGACTGAAATATGAGGTGGTTTTGTCTTTGATTTGATGTTACTTAGATGTTCACAGAGGAGTAGTTCTGACCTGAATTAGGCCTATGTGGAAAAGTGCATTCTTTAATTCAGTTTTTAAAGGGTAGATGGATACTGATGCTACTATATCACCAAAAACTAGCATAGCAGGGTTGCAATTTAAGAAAAATGCCTGTTCTATTATAAATTGATGTATTGGAATGCAAAACTACCATTGATGTTCTCAATTTAAATCATGGAGATTAAAATACTCATGCTTGGGCTATTTCAATTTTTTTTGATCTGTCCTCTCCAATTACTAATAAATTTCACTGCAACTTTACCTCTTTGTTCTTGGATGATGTTGCATTATGATGACTAATTTTCTTCTTTAGCTGGAAATGTTGAGAATACTTATTCTGAGTGATCCCACATGTCCTATCTTTCTTGGTCGTGTTGATGAATATTTTTCTTTATAAATAAAAACTCACATGGTGTCGTATTGGTCAGGAAAACATAGTCAGGAAATACCTGAGCAACTTAGCCTGTTCTCTCTGCAATGACATCCATTTGCTTCTGATATTATCCATGATAACATCATCATAACTGCAAAGAACCGCATCAAAAGTCAATGGCAGTTGACAGGTGTTCTTAATTCATCAATTCCAAACTCAGACATTGCTTCTATCACATGTACAGCAAATATCATTATCTTCATATTATTCACAAGACTTAGCATTATACTGTACTTCAATATATTTAGTTGAAATATACTCTTATTAAATTCCATCATTTAGATCCCTGCAACTCTGTAGTCTGGGATATTGCTTGAGAGGTGGACTTCTGGCTATTGGGACTGATGTTGTAGTCGAGTCGGAAAATGGCTGTTTGTGTTGGTATTAAATTTAATTATTTGGCTGAAAGAGACCGTGTTTCAGCCCACAAAGATGTGATTTCTTTGTTAGCATATTCTTTGGTCTTTCACAGTGCTTGAAAATGATTTTCCAGGTAATTTGTAACTCAAATTCAGCCATTTGGGACAAGAATGATGCTATAGCTGAGCTCATACTGGAACTAATGGGACAAGAGTACTGCTGATGAATTAAAGAAATATCAGCTCAGGAGAGTGCAGGTAGTTGCCCCTAGAAAATATTTGGCTAACAGGTATTAGAGTGGGGTGTGTCGTGTTGAATATATCGTCCAATAGTATGTGGGATATCTCTATGAGGCCAAGAGCAGTGCTCATGCTTTGCTTGGATATTATGGACCTTGGTTGATATCTGCACCTCTTTAGGAAATTATTTTAAGTTTTTAACCAATAGTGTTTCTTTGAATTCTAGGACATCGATCTATGCAAATTCTGAGGGTCAGAGTAGCTGGAATTACTATATTTTAATTGCTTGCTGTTATTCTTGCCAATGTTACTCTTTTATAGCTGAATCAGTTTGCTGTCATTGTTAAATTGTAGCCTTTCCTATGTAAATCTCCTGCTGTTAGCATAATACTGCTATAAGTTTAAGCAGATTGAACTGTTCCAGAGAATCAGCATTCTTGTTTCTGCAAGAAATCAGGTTGTTGTGTGCAATTTTTTTCGTGCCAGTTCTAGATCATTTTTTGGCTGCAGATTTTCTTCACTAATATTTCTAGATTTCTAATTTGGTTTCATAAAATTCATGTTCTTAATTCTGACACACTTGATGATGTAAGCTATCTTGTTTATACCCATTGCCAATTTCTTCATGCTTAGTATTTAGTTATTATTTATCCACTATATGGTATATTGATGTTCTTGCTTAGACACAAGAAGCATTGTATTAGCATAATGGAGTTCCCACCTAAGTTGAAAAAAAAATGCAGCCACAATTTCCTATTTTAAGTCTTTTAGATACAAGACATGCCGAAATTGTAGAACCTCATTTTTTTGTTTCCTTAATTCGTAATGCTTATGCAAATTATTGTTTCTTATTTACTTTTTTCTCGTCTACACATTGTTATGTAATGCATATTTTGATTCTCCTTATGATCATCTGTACAAAACGTAAAAACATCCAATAAGAAGAGCACAATCTTGAATAAAACTAGAAAACTCAACCACCAAAGGAACCCAAAGAAACATATCAAACTAGAAACTAAAAAATTAGCTTGAAACCAACCACCCTATGCATCCCAACCAACCTTAAAGAAAATGCAACACAACTTCAAAGCGGAGGAAAAATTTAGGCATGGGCTAAAACTAGTCTTCTCCCCTTTAGGGAGAGGAGCCTCAATCGTCCATTGAGAGCCATCATGGTCAATCTATCAACTACACCAAGATGCCCCCTGAATTTTACAAACTTATCTGGACTGAGAGACTTGGTGAGAATATCAGCAGTCTGATCCTCTGTTGCAACATACTGCAAAACCATTGATCCATCTTCGACAAGCTGGTGAATGAAATAATAGTGAAGTTCAACATGCATTGCCCTTTCATGGAAGACTGGATTTTTGGCTAGTTTGAGCACCCCTTGATTGTCATAGAACAAGGGAAAAGACCCTGCTTGAGACATTTGCATGTTTGAAAGCACCCTTCGAAGCCAAACTGCCCCACAAGCTGCTTTAATAGTTCCTCGATATTCAACTTTAGTTGAGGAAAGAGCCATTGCCTGTTGCTTCTTGCTAGTCCATGTGACTGCACCTGTACCCAAACTGAATACATACCCTGAAGTAGACTTTTTGTCATCCACAAAACTTGCCCAATCTGAGTCTGTATAACCAATCAGCTTAGGATCTTTGCACCTTCCATATAGAATGCCAAAGTTTGAAATGCCTTTCACATATTGCAGCACACGTTTCGCTGCAACCCAATGTTCTGCTTTAGGGGTTGTCATGAAGCGAGAGATGTAGCTCACTGCAAAATTGAGATTAGGTCTAGTAGCCGTGAGATAAATGAGGCTGCCTACTAGTTGCCTAAATGCGGATTCATTTTCCATAGGCAAATCTGATTTTGTTGAGAGTTTGAGCCCTTTCTCCATAGGTGTTGATGCAGTTTTGCAGTCACTCATCTTGAACTTGTCAAGCAAACTGCGAGCATACTTAGACTGAGAAATGAAGATGCTGTTAACTGTTTGCCAAACCTCAAGACCGAGACAACAATGAAGAAGTCCCAAATCTGTCATGTCAAATGATTGACTGAGATTGTGTTTTATCTCCTCAATCAAATGTTCCGAGCTGCCAGTAATGGTAAGGTCAACAACATAGACAACTAGTACAAGAATATCATCACCGAAACGTTTGACATACAAATTGGAATCAGAAGGGCTCCTCTGGAAACCATGATTAGTAAGGTACTTATCAATTTTCATGTACCATGCCCTTGGAGCCTATTTAAGGCCATAGAGTGCTTTCACAAGTTTGCAAACTTGATGTTCTTTACCAGGAACCTTGAAACCGGGAGGCTGAGTCATATAGAATTCTTCCTGGAGATCACCATTAAGAAAAGCACTCTTAACGTCCATTTGATGGACTTTCCAACCAAACTGGGCTGCTGTAGCGAGGACAAGCCGACTAGTACTCATTTTGGCTGTAGGAGCAAAAGTCTCCTCATAGTCAGTGCCCTTTGTTTGTGAGAACCCTTTGGCTACCAATCTAGCCTTATACTTGTCGAGGGTTCCGTCAGCCTTGTACTTAACTTTGTACACCCATTTGCAGCCAATGGGCTTCTTCCTTGGTGGAAGATTAGAGAGCACCCAAGTGTTGTTCTTTAGAAGGCTACAATGTTCAACTTCCATAGCTTGTTCCCACTCAGGTACACCTTTAGCCTCGAAATAAGTTTGAGGCTCAAAGATGTTGTACAAATTGGCCATGAAAGCAAAGTTAACAGTGTTTTGCTGCTTGCTCTTTTTTCAAGTAGTTCTATCCTCGATCAATTCATCATTATGAAGATCACTAATGGTTTTAACATACCATTTAGGCCGAAGAGTAGAAGTACCAATATCTGAAACAGATGGAACAACATCACTAGGCGTGGCTAGTATAGAATCAGCTGGATCAAGATCTAGATTGTCCTGAGGAGGGGCGGGTGGTGGAACACTCTACTGAGGTGGCTGCTCAACTGTAGAATCCCTCCCATCATGTGGAGCTAGGGGAAGACAAACACCCAATTCAAAAGATGTCAGAGGCTGATCCTCAGGATGCACAAAGGTAGAAGATTGAAAGAAAGGCCCAATAGCTTGTCAACCACAACATCACGACTGAAGATGAGATGATCTGTATCTACATCAATCAGTCTGTATGCCTTATGATTTTCACTGTAACCAGTGAACATGAGTTTCTGGCTTTTGGAATCTAACTTAGTGTGCTTAGCATCAGGAATCCAGATATGAGCAGTAGAGCCAAAAACTTTCAAGTGGCTGATTTTAGGCTTTCGTTCAGACCATGCATCTTTAGGAGTCATCTTCTTAACTGCATGAGTTGGAGATCAGTTCAGTAGATAAACAGCAGTATAAATTGCTTCAACCTAGTATTTCTTAGGAACATGTCTATGTTAGGAACATGTCTATGTTCTAACATAGACCGAGCCATTTCAGTGATGGTGTGATTTCTACGTTCTACGACACCTTTTGTTGTGGGGTGTATGTGGTGAGTTGGTGCTTAATGCCATGTGCAACACAGAATGTGGAGAACTCAGAAGAACAAAATTCCCCTCCATTATCAGACCTAAGAGTAACTATTGGTGAACCGGACTCTTTTTCAACTAAGGCCTTATATTGCTGAAATATACCAAACACATCTGATTTGTTTTTCAAAAAATACACCCACATTTTTTTTGCTGAAATCGTCAACAAATAATAGAAAATCCCTGCAACCAGTTTCTGAAGGAGTATTCATTGGACCACATAAATCAATGTGAACCAATTGCAATACCTTGGAAGCTTGCCATGATTCGCCATATGAGAATGGAGTCCGGTGCTGCTTTCCAACTTGACAAGCCTCACATACTCAATGATTTTGAGTAAATCATCACGAGCTAACTAAGAGAGATACTGCATGTTCAGGTGCCCATAATGCTGATGCCAGAGACTGCTGATGGATGTACTTCTGGCTGCCATAGCATGCTCTTGAGAATCACCAGAGTCACTGAGTCTATAAAGACCATGATCCTCAATGCCTTGAATGACTGTGGTGCGTGTCTCTCTGTCAACAATGCTGCAAGTGTGCATGCTGAAAACAATATCCAATTGAGGAGTGTGTCATAATCTGACTAACAGAAGAAGGTTCAACTCCATGCCAGGTACAAAGTATACATTGAGAAATATTAATTTTCCCCCTCCAGAGTGAATTTGAATGTTGACCTTGCCGACAACAGTATACTTCTCACCACCTCCAAAGATGATTGAATCTCTGAAAGGTGTGTACTCAATGAACCAATCTCGACGATGAGTGAAATGTTGAGAAGCACCTGAGTCAATGTACTAGGCAGAAGATTTCATAGGATCTGCAGGACTCTTGGCCATGAAGGCGTAGAACGTAAACTCCTTCTGCTCAGTGTGCTCTACAACATTGGCTTTAGGCTTAGACACTCCTTGCTTGTTTTGTTCAGAAGCCAAGCGTTTCCGGCAATCTTTCTTCATGTGACTAAACTTATGACAGTAGTTGCATTGAACTTTCTTCTTTTTGGAAGAATCTGAAGACTGCGCTTGATTGGTCTGTTGAGAGGGCTGATTTTTGCCCTTATTCTTCTAAACCGTCTTAGCAGGAAATGCTTGCTTAGTGGAGGACGAACTAGCACTGCTACCGAATTGTTGTTACCAACGATCTTGCTGCAGAAGTATGGTGCAAAGATCTGAAAACTTCAAATCAACATTAGTTGAAGTAATGTTGAGAGTCTTGATATAATGCTTGTAAGATTTTGGTAGACCTTTCAAAGTGATGACTACCGTATCTTCTCCCTCCATTTTCCGACCAATCGCCTCAAGCTGATCACAGATGTCTTTGATCTTGGTCAAGTGTGCCTATAAAGATGTTTTCTCATCCATAATGATAGAAAACAACATGTTTTTCAGGAAGAATGCACGACTTTTGTCTGAAGTTTCATGAAGATCCTTCAGATGATCCCAAATCTCCTTTGCTGATTTACCAGACGAAACCTGAGGTAGCTGATCATTGGTGATAGATAGTTTAATGAGCATCACCGCTTCACGATTTTGCTCATCAAACTTTTCCTGATCTTTATCACCTGATGTTGGTCTTGTCTTTTTACCTAGGATGATTTGATTGAGGCAGCGATATTCAAAGATAGTCATCATTCGTTGTTTCCAGGTATTGTAGTTACGACCATTGAACTTTTGACTGCCCTTGGGCATGATGTGAGACAAATAAGCCATTTGACCAAAATCCGACAAAGAAGAGGCATGAAACCCCACAAATGCAGAAATTTGTCAAAAAATGATGGCACAAATCCCGAGGTGGAGAGCAGAGGGGCACACCAAAAGTATAGACGCGCAGACCTAGATAACAGGTGATCACGATTTTTGAAAAAAAATGTCAAAAGGTAGAGAACAACGCTAAAAAAAATGTGGCCCACACAGCTTGTGCAACACCCACGATTTCAAAGAATAACCAGTCGCTACAGGAAACTGATAATAAGGACGAGTTTTTGGAAAAAAGAACACACCCAAAAATGTGCAGTCACGAGTTAAGTAGAATGAGGGCCATCAAACTCTAGGAAAAAGAGAGCAGGAAACAAGTGCCAGGTGAGAAACTGTGTCTAGAAAACACGCCAAAACACATGAGAAACATAGAAGGCAGATCGCATGCAACTCACAAAACTTCGAATTGGGAGGTTGCGCGGGTAGAGGAAGAGAAAAACGTGCCCAGAAAGCATGTTGCGCGACCACAATATGCCCAAAAATCACGCTTAGACAGGTCGCTTGGGATGAAAATCGTGTGCAAATAGTTGCGTAAAACGCGATTTCCATAGGAAGGAAAATCTGCGATTTCTAGAGTGACATGATTTCTAGAAGAAACCTACACGAATTTTAGAGATCAATTCACAACGCAATTCAAAAAAAGGAGCCCGCGATTATCAGAGACCCACGAGAATTTTTTTTCTTCAAAATATCAGAAAAAAATAGCACCCAAAATGTCTCTCGCTCTGATACCATGTAACAGAGAAGATTGGGAAAATATTCAATGTTTTATTTACAAGAAGCAAAGCTTTATTTATAGAATTCACAAAGAATTCGAAAATACAAAGTTTCTAAAAAGAAACTGAAGAGAACTGAGGAAATGTTCTCATCTAATAAAATACAATAAAATACATAGTATATTGACCATTAAATTAATAATCTAAATATTATTTTAATAAATTTTACCCATGATTTTTCCACTCAACACTGGCATTTGGACTGCCAAATTTCTGAAACTAGGAACAACCATGGCTCACTACATACTCTGAAGGGCAATCACCACCTTTTTCCCCAACAGGTTGCAATGAAAGTGAAAAGTAGTCCTTCAAAACTAAGAAATTGAGTCCAAAAACCTAGAGAGGAAAAGGTTTTGATGTAGTGAAGATCGACTTGGATAAGCTCACCATTACAGAATCCCTCACAAATCCGCTCACAGAAACATTTGAATCCTCATCAATTTTGACAAAGGTGCCCACCTTTATGATTAGTCACTGAATAAGAGCACAGTTCCTCATCCACAATGGAAGATTATATAGTCTGCCCCTTATTGGCACTCTAGAAATAGGATCCATGAATGGGTCAAAAGGAGGTCCAGGGGCCTAAGAAAACTCCATACCTTTTGAAAAGTTAGGGACCATTGTTCTGCACCTCATCTTGATCTTCAATAGTTTTAAATTGAACAAAAGAAACCTTTTTCTATTGGGGAGATAGAAGGTTCAGCAATGTTGCCCCAGACCAATTTCATCCAGAGGATATTTCATCAAGAGAGGGCTTCAATGCCAGGCATCTGTAAACCAAGGATCTTCTGCCCATGTCTTCTTCTATTGAATTTATAAGCTCATCAGAATTTTCCAACTATGGCACTTCTCTGGTCAAATGCACTGGTACATTCCCCAAAGAAAACAAAGAAGCAGTTTCAAGATCCTACTCTTCTGCTGCCGATGAATTCCCAGGTTGTGAAACTGGGAAAATGACTTATTTAGGTACCCTCCATTCATCTTCCTTAATTCAACTCCCCCTGAATTGGAACCAGAGAGGATAGATTCAAGCTGCTGTCGATCGATGAGGATGGGAAATATATGGCTGTTGGAGGATAAAATCTTTTGTCTTACAGAAAGAATGGCAACCATGGAAGAAGTTCGAAATATTTATATACTGTTTACAAATCTTATCGCCTGTCAAACCCTCTTTCTGATAAGCACTCTCCACTGTAATAGGTCCTTTGAAAATTTAAAAATCTGCACTCCAGTGATAAAGAATGAACCTCAAATTCCTTGTTGATGGAGCTTTCTTCTCTTCACTTGCATCCATCTTACCCTTGGACTTGGAAGAAATTGGATATTAACTCAGCTGCCATCAAAACTGAAACTGCTCTTTTCTATTTTCCCCTGCAGGTCTGTTCTTCCTCCCTGTGAGAGCTGTTTTTAACTTATTGAAAGATTGGGTGTCTGGCCAGACATCTCTTTGCCATGCCGCCCCAATCTGCCTCTTCTGTCAAGTGCTCTGTGTTGGCTTCCCCTTCCCCTTCCCCTTTTACCACTCTGATTTTGTTCCCAGAAATTATTACTACTCTCCTTCGAGTGCATCATATTATCCTATTTCATAGAACATTTCTTTATTTATTTGGACATTTGATATTTGCTTGTCTTATTTAATAGCTTTGGCTTTTTATAGTAGGACCTGAATCTTACATAAAACTTAATTTTTCTTTTCTCTCTCTTTGAAGTTTGGATTATTTGTCTTCATACGTGAACCTTAGACAATGCAATATTTTATAGAGCATGGAAGTGGTTGCAATTGAAATTCGTATTCCAGGGGTATGGTGAAAGAAAATGGCTTGAAATCTTCAATTCAATTCAAATTACAGATGTCCAGGAAATTAAAATTCCTGTAAAATATGTTTTGATAACATCCTGTTGTCAAATTGGTGATTGCTGGTTAGATAAGCCGGTTTTACAAAATTTAAGATTTCCAAGCCACTTACTTGTACAATGATATTAGATCTAATTGTCAGGTCTTCCTACTTTGGAAAGTGCACTTGCTTCCCTGACAAAGGCTTGACTTTTGGAAGCTTTTGAGTTTCCTCCATTGATCTCAGCACCAACACTGATACATTTGCGAGTCAATTAGGGGACCTCTCGTAAGATAAATTGGTAGTGCAATCAGGAACCAAGATAATATTATAAAATAGAATTTGAATGCATTACCAACCTATAAGGTGACAGTTGTATGGAATAATTAAAATCTTAGAAAGATTAGATTTTTACGTCAAAACACAAATATTGATATTCATAACACAAATATTGATATCTTGCCAGAAAATTGATGTTGCCATTACAATTCCTGTCAAGTTAAAATAAGTTGGAGTAGTAGAAGATACAACTTGGAAGTCAATCCATGAACTAATAATAAAAAAATCAATAGTATGGATCTGATTGTTGGAAAATATCAAATACAAGCAATTATTATGCTTAAATGTAGCAATAGTTTTTCAAAGACTAGGGTATGGTAAATTCCTTACAGTAAATAATGGTAGTGTAGCAATATAATAGCAAAGGGATCCTATGTTGCTAGTTGGGGTTTAAATTCCTTACAGTAGATAATGGTAGTGTAGCAATATAATAGCAAAGGGATCCAATGTTGCTAGTTGGGGTTCAATGGTACATTGATTTTTTTCTCCTCTGGGTTTGGTATGGCTGTGTTTGGTTGTGCAAAATCTCTCTCTCTCTCTCTCTCTCTCTATATATATATATATATATATATATATACAATTGACTGGATATGACAAAGAATACATGTGCATTATCTATAGATTACCAGTGCAGCAAAAATTCAGTCCTTGTTCTGTGCACAGATGTGTATAATACCCATGTTGGGTCCATGTTCATGTCATACCATTAACCATATGTATATATATATGGTGGACTGGACCTGGCATGGATGGCATGTGTGCGTTAGCTGTACATATCCAGTGCGACAGAAATCCAACCCATGTTTTTGATACAGACAGGTATACTAGCCATGTTGTATCCATGTTGTATTGTATTCATACTTGTGTCAGATATGGTGGTACACATACTCGGTGGCGGAGGGTGATGTATCCTGCAACCTTGGAGAAAAGTAACAACCAAAAATATTTAGTAGAAGTAGGCTACATGACCAAAGTTATAAATTATAATAGCTAATGCGAGGCTGAATGTGGTCACTGTTTTGATGAGAAAATTATAAATGTATCCTTCAATGCCATTTTGAGTGAATAATAAGTATTATTTTTCACATGTGTGATTTGTGTATTTGTATGTTAAGATCTATGATTGCATCATAACTGTGACATTGATACATAGGACTGAGATAGCACGAGTGAAGAAGTATTCTGGGTCCTGCATTAATTTTGGCTATACTACGGAGTGTCTGTGAAGAGCTACATGTAATGAAAATGTAGGTAGTGGGAAAACCCTGTTAGAGTAGAGTAAGAAAAGTGCTGAACTTTCAAAGGCCATAACCTTTTTTAAGATAACCTAGATTAAATTGTAAGTTGTACCTTTGGAAAGGAAATTTTTGAGATATTTTCAAATTGTATCAAGGAAGGAAACAAAATGGCAAGTGATTTGAGGGAACTGAGGAGTGACAATCATCTTAATTTTTTGCAGAAGATTTCCTATAAAATGTTTAGATCTCGCCAAATGTTTTCAACAGAGAATAAATCCTGTAAGAGAGTCCATATAACATGGTCTGATCTCTTTAAACTTTTTCATGAGAGAATAAATCCTTAATGAAAGTGATATTTGTGGAAAGATTTTTGTTTAAGATGCATAAAAAATGTCACTAAGAGGGATTGATAAAGTAATGGCATTTTGCTAATGTTAGCAAGTTATTATAAGTGGAGAATGCCAAGAAAAGTAACGATAATTAAGAAATATTTAGTAATTGTTCTTGGCCAAGTTATAATTGTGATGAAATTGTATAAATTTAGTCCATAAGACATCTGAAATCTGTTAGTAAATTTAGTATGGGACAGGGGCTGCACAGAAATTAACATGCTAAAGAATATTTTTTATTTATTCTGAAAGTTGACTTCTTTGAGTCTGGATACAATCTGAATTTGTTTTTCTCAAAGCTTATTTTTCTGCTTACTTACCAACTGAAAAACAATGCATCTGATATAGAGCTATACAGCTAAAATAATTGATGAGAGATAATTAATACACTCCTAAATTAAGTTGCCTCCATGCAGTTCGTCAACTGGGCAATTGAATCTAAAAACAAGACTAAAAAACTGGGTGAATAAATCAGTAGATCGTGCCCTATAAAAATGGTGTTCGACTTTATTCTAGAACAACATTTAATCAATAAATAAATACCTAAATTTAGTTTTCTGAAAATAAACTTAACCTGCTGGAAAAGTCATGCGTAAAACATAATCGCCTATTATTAGCTGCACCCAAAATTCTAGCAGACTAAATGTCTTCAACAACAATTGTCTATATATTTGTCAACAATTATCTTCTATCTTAAACAACAAATGTGTACCATTTTCGTCAGTAATTGAAATATCTTCAACAACAATAGTTCAACTTCAACAACATTAGTAATTTGATTTCATCAACTTCTCCAAGCTTCATCAACATCAGTTAACTTTGTCAGCTTAACTTCATCAGCATTCTCTTGTTTAACATCATAATTTCCCATATTTACCCCATTCATTTCAAATCCCTGTATTTGCAACTTTTTCTTCAAACTAAATGTATTATTTTTACAAGCCCTTTAATCATTATATTTGCTAATTGTTCCTCTGACATGCAAAACCGAATTTCGACTTTCTTCTCTTGTACCAACTCTCTTAAATAATGGTGCTTCAATTTTATGTGTTTTACTTTTGTCCTTCCATGAAATACTAGATTTTTACTCAACTATTTGCTCCACCGTTGTCAGTTTCCAAAACACTTCTTAACTAAATTGTTTGTGTACATGTTGTTAATGCAACATATTTTCCTTCTGTACTTGATAATGCCACTGTATTTTGCTTCTTTGAATTCCATGTTATTAATCCACTTCCAATTGTAAAACTATGTAACTAGATCTGCTTGGTGACTTGTTGGATCTGGGTTTAGTTTTAGCCAGATTTGTGGTCTTTTTCAATTTCCCTACAGATTTTGTAGGGCGTGGCTAGGAGAGTGCGGTTCGTTCCAGACAAACTTGGGTGGACTCAGGGAGGATCCAGACAGGTCCCAATGAACTTGCAGGGAACCCATCACATTTTTGACAAAATTTTAAATTTGTTTCTTTTATTTTTATTTTTTCACCCTTGACTTTGACTTTGACTTTGATGGCGAGTTTTCTCAGAGTTAACTTGTAGAGTTTTCTAGTGGCTTTTTTTATGATTTTCAATGAGTACTCATTGGGTACACAATGATTTTGAGCTCTTGACTTGCCCTTAGCATGAAAAGTGTGGATTAAACACTCCAAAGATGTTGTTTTTTTGGCTTTATAAGCATTGTTTTTTGCCTTTTAAAAAATTATGAAAATGGTGTGTGCTGTGAAGGTTTGTGTGGTTTTCAAGGTCTTTGTTTGGGCTTGGTGGTATGGGCTTTGTCCCTTAACCTTGCCTTGTATCAAACACATAAGGGGTGCTGCCCTTGGACTTTGTGAGGAGTGTTGTCGCTGGAACTCACGAGGGGAGTTGTATCTAGAACTCATGAGGGGCGCTGTCCTTGGAACTTGTGAGGGGCGTTGTATCTAGATCCCCATGAAGTTGTGGGATATGGAGCTAGATCACACTGACTTGGATGCTTCCACTTCCCAACATGTTGCATTTGAAGAGTTTGAAAGTGAGCACACTTTTAGTGCGAGTGGCAGTGGCATTGTTTGTGGTTCTTCAAATGTTCCCACATCATCTAATGCCACTGATGATCACGATGTTTATGATTTTTTTTTTTAATATTCAAGGTAGTAAACAAAACAGAGTTTACTATATGAGGAGCCCAACTCCAAACTGTATCAACAGGTACTCACTGTCAAAATACTGTAAGAGAAGAGTTTATCATATCACCGTGTACATAATTATAACAAAACCATGAAAGTTAATCCCACGCTCCTATAGCACTATTACTGCATTCTGCTGCATCACAATCATAAGCCCAGAGAGGAGGTATAATCAAGTTGGGATCCACTTCCGGGCAAGTGAACTGATCATCATTCTTCTTCTTACTGGTATCTTCCACATCCGTGGGCGTGGGAATTTTCTTTTCTTCCATGAACTTTTTAAGCAATTTCATTTCCTGTTGGTTCAGTTTGTTCCTTCCTTGTGGGAAGAAGTGAGCTGACTGGATCTCTGTTTTGTAAACAATTGTAAGGCCCTCTTTTAACAGTACCATGAACCTGTCCTTAGGAATTTCAAGAGCCAATGATACCTGCAACATAATAGCAAAAAAGGTGAGATCACACTTGAACTTAGTGAGATGCCTTCTAGAGCCTTGGAAAACCTCTGCATTCCTCTTCTTCTAGATAAACAACAAAATCTCATTAGACAAAATGAGCCAAAATCTATTCAACGCAACATTAAAAGCTTCAACATATCCAGCCAGAATTTCATGCCACGAGAAACCACATGAATTGGATCAATTGACTGGTAAACCAAAAAACAATGACCAAATTGCAACAACAAATTGACATTCAAAAAAGAGATGTTCAATAGTTTCAGGCACATTACAAATTCACACACTCTAGTAGAAATGTCATACGAATGCAAAAATTTATCAATAACAATTTTTTTAAGCAACAACAACCAACGGAAGCAAACTTTTTTTGGTTCAACAGAGTTATGCCAAATATGATTCAACCTAGTGGACCATTTAGACTCCGACCAGTCAAGGTTCTAAGATACATTGAGCCAGTTATAAACCTCTCCCGAGCTAGAGAGCAGGGTATACATTTTTTTGGCTGTCATCTCCAACAATTTTGAACCATCTTTCCAACAAACCTTCTGCAGAAGATCATCTCCACTTATCACTTGACCCAGAAAAGGAGCTCCCACCCCCCTTTGTAGCATTGAATACATTTTCTTGTGAGACAATGAAATATCAAAGTCAGCTCTCAACTGCTCCCAAGCCCTTATCTTATTATTACATATAATCTTGCATATATTTGATCCCTATTGAGCTCCACAACTTTGCAGAGCACCCTTGAGACAAAGCCAAGGTTTATCATTCCATGTAACATTCCCAAATAGCAAAATGTATGCCCAAATATCTTACCACTTTAGAAGGATCAACCCATTGCCACCCTTTATTAGCTAGCCAAATAGGTGGGTCCTTAGACCAGCCAAACAACATGGACTTGCTTGGGGAAATTTTAGACCCAAATGCCTCACAAAAAACCTGCATTCTGCTCATGATACTGTCAAAGTTTTGCTTTGTCAGTTCTATGAATAAAGCTGTGTCATCAACAAACTGTGCATTAATCAACTGTTCTTGATTTGGAAGCCTAATGCCCTTTATTGGAGGGGAAATGAGCTCAGTTCTGAGGATATAGTGCATTGCATCAGCAGCAACAACAAATAAGGCAGGAGCAATCCGGCATCCTTGTCTAATAGATCTTTGGAGGACAATAGGGTCAGTGAGGGAACCATTTATATCAATCTAGGTAGAAGAGTCATTAAACAAAATATTAATCCATTTGCAGAATCTCAGAGGAAAACCAAATGCTTTTAGCATATCTATCACAAAAGGCCACTCTATCCTGTCATAGGCCTTTTCGAAAGCCAGTAGTATCATAGCAACATTCTGATTATCATTCTTAGCCCAATGCATCCCTTCCCAACTAGTTATCAGATTTTGAAGTATATATCTCCCCTTTATGAATCTAGTTTGAGCAACTAAGACAATCTTATTTAGAATTCCTGTGAGTCTTCTTGCCAGGGGTTTAGCAATAATTTTATAGGAGACATTCAAAAGTGTTATAGGTCTCCAATTTTCAATTAGCTCCTTATCTCCCTCTTTAGGAGTCATCTTAAGTATACCTTTGTTGATACTGGGTCCTTAAGAGTTGCAATGATAGGCATAATTATAAACTTCCAAGAGTTCTGCGACAATCCATTCAACATTAGCCTTGTAAAATTCTGAGTTAAGTCCATCTGCACCTGGTGACTTGTCATTAGCTAGGGATTTTGATGGTTTCCCCAATTTCTAAGGTGGTAATATCCTTATCCAAATAGGATGCATCCTCCGAGCTGACTTTATTTGGAATCATTTTGAGACAAAACTTTCTTAGCTTCCAATGCATTACCATTCAATTCAAAGGAGAAGAGCTTTTGAAAAAAGGAGTAAAATGCTTCTTTCATGAAGCCAGGCAATTTAGATACCATTCCTTTATCAGCAATTGAATCAATCTCTTCTCTACTCTGTTTATGGCTAATCAATTTGAAGAAGTACTTTGTTCCTTTGTCCCCCTCTCGGATCCAATTCATCTTAGCTCTAATTTTTTGTCCTTGAAATTTGTAGCTCTGAATTTCCTAAGCAGGGATCTAGTTCTCAACAAATTAGCCACTATTTGCAGGTTAGGAGAGTTATCCTGAACCTGAGCTTCATACAATAAGAGCTTTTGATGCAATAAGTTTTCAAGCCTATTTCTATACAGAGCTTTCTTTTTGCCAACAATTTCAAACATCTTTCTCCAAACTGCTATCAGGGATTCCCATTTTTGGATAAGGTTAAGACCACTATTCAGCTTTTTTGAAAGGAGAGTGGTCATTCTGATGCCACTAAGGCAGTCTTCATCATTGATAAGGGAGCTATTCAACTTAAAAGAATAGGAACTACCCAGGGTTGGAGTAGAGGTGGGTGGGGACAGGAGGGGTGAGGGTGAAATAGATGGAAGTCTCAATCGGTGAATGATCGGACATTGAGGTGGGATGAACAACCACAGAGTTCGCATCATGTCTTTCCTTGAAGAGGAACTTATCCTTATTTAGAAAATCCATATGATGTTGAAAACTGATTGTTGAACTTGTAGTTTGAAGTTGATTAATGAATATTTTATAATATTTATCATCTATGATTTAAATGACATTCAAGTTTATGGTGGTTTTGTTGATTACATGATGCTATGTGGTATTCTAAACTTAATTTTTGCTTGTAGGTTGCAAATATATATATTTATGATTTTTACATGTTTTTTGTACAAACAAATCCAAATTGAACCCAACCCCATTTTTTTTTCTGCTGGATACACAAACCAAATACGTAAACCACAACTAATATCTGAACCAAAACTGAAAACTTAGTTGTAAAATAATGTCCTAATATGCTTGTTCTACCATTTAATGATCCTGCCCAATCCGCATTTGAACAACCAAACAACTTTGAATCTTCAATTGAATAATAATGGATTGCATGTTCCTTTGTTCCTTTCACGTACCTTCATATTCTCTTCACTGCTTGTAAATATCTTTCTGTTGGTTCACTCATATATTTTGAAACCAATGATAACTGGAAACATAATATCCAACCTTGTAGCTATCAAATATATTAAACCTCCAACTATTCTTATGTATTTCCTTTCATCTACCTTTGGTGACCCATCTATTTTCACCAACTCTTTTCCATGTGCAATTGGTGCATTGACTCCTTCATAATCTAGCATATATAAATATCTTCTACATATCTTGCACATACTTAGCTTGACATGTAAAGATTTTACAATATGATTGATGTACCTCTATTCCAAGAAAATATTGTGGAACTTTTTTTGTATGCATGCTTATGATGCATTGATCATGGCCCTGGCCTGAAACTTCAAGTGCGTCCACAACAAAGTATACATCCTAGCAACTTTCCTCTAGACCAAAGCTTGAAATGGCATCTTGAAATCTATGTTCATCACTGTCCAAGAGCTCATTACGTGCTACAACAGGAGCTTGATTATTATTAGAATCCACAAATAGAGATTCTAAATCTGACCCAAACTTTTTTCCTTTGAAAAATCCTTGTTCTTGCATGTACACATGCCCTTCCTCATATACATGCAAATAATTTTCACCACCATGAAATTCATGTTCATCATTGTCTGAGAGCTCTTAGGTGCTGCAACATGAGCTCAATCATTCATCAGAATCCACAAACAAAGATTACATATCTGACTCAAACTCTTCTCCTTTGAAAACTCCTTGTTCTTGCATTTATGTGTGCTCTTCCTCATAGACATGCAAATAATCTTCATCTTGAAATTTGTGGTCCTTACTATTAAAGAGCTCATTAGGTGCTGTGACAAGAGCTTGATCATCATTACAATCGACAAACAGAGATTCTAAATCTGATCCAAACTCTTCTCCTTTGAAAATCGTCCCTGTTTTTGCATGTACAAGTACTCATTTCGAACTCTCTCATCATTGCTTCTTTGAAATCTTTCACCATCTTCTTTGAGCACCCTGTATAGATTATATCATTGACTTATAGACAAATAAAATGTTTCATTACTTTCCTTCTTGAAATATGATATGGGCTCATTCTTGCTTCTTACATATTCATTTGCTAAGAATCATGTATCAATTCTTGAATACCATGGTCTTGGTGCTTGTTTCAAACCATAGAGTGCTTTCTTCACCTTGTAAACATATCCTTCTTTACCTTATTCAAATCTTTGTGGGTGATTCATGTACACTTCCTCTTCATTGTATTCATTCAAAAATATACTTTTCACTTCTAGCCGGTACTTCCCATCCCTTTTGTGCTGCCAATGATAATATCAATCTTATAGTGTCATGCCTTGCAATAGCATAGTTCTCTTTATATTCTATACCCTAACTTTGAGTACATCCCTTTGCAACCAATCTAGCTTTGTATATTTTAACTGTACCATTACTTTTGTACTTTACCTTGTAAACACATTTAGTACCTATCACTTCTTTGTCTTTTGGACCTTTGGTAGCTTTACAAGCTCCCAAGTTTTTTTTCTTTTAATAACATCAATCTCTTTTTCCATTACTATAATCATTCTTTTTTTTTTTCAATGGCTTCATGTAGTGTCCTATCCCTTACTGCAATAGTTGGGATCCTATTCATGATATAAACAGCAGTATTAACTGCTTCAGCCCAAAACATCTTGTCCATGCTGTTTGCTTTCAACATGCTTCTTGTTGATTCTATTAGTGTTCTGTTCTTTCAACTAGTTGCAAATCAAAATTTCAGAAATTAACATTATCCCTAAATACCCCACCTTCTAAAGTATATTTTCTAGATGGTATGATTAAATACATCTGTAATATACCAATTCCATAACCATACTCCCTGATGGAGAAATCTAGAGGACACATAACTCTCCCTTTGCTGGCTTATCAATGATTATCCACATGAAGAATCTGCCATGCATTTTGTGCCAATGTAGAAGGCATCTTGTTGGAAACATAATCAGAAAACAACTGAAATGCATGTCTTAAGGTCACATCTCCAATTGAATCCGAAGTCAGTTCATTAAAATAGTTTCTTGCTGAAAAATGAATAATGGCTTCCTCTGAATCTCAAAAAAATAGTTTGAATAAAAATAGTTCCTCTGAATTTCAAAATTTGGGTGTAGAACATGAGGTCTAATAGTTGTAGACTCAGAAATAAGAGCACTTGGATATAAAGGCTTGTTGAAGAATGATTGTCTTGCCACAATATGAACAATTGGACGTGTAACAAACAAGCATATGAAGTATGATTCTTCTTATCCTAGTCAATCATTTACAAGTGATTATTCCTCCCACAGCAAGGACCTCTTGGAAAACAAATGCCAATGGTACCATCGTGAGAAACACTGGTAGGAGTCATTATTTTTAACACAAGTTTAATTGCTATGAGTACTGTACCAACCAGCCAGTGAGACCAGAGGATACTAAAATTCTAGGTGTTAAGGGTTGTTAGAGGAATACAAGGATTAGGGAAGCCATAGAGTAATGACCTAGAAATCTGAATAGTGATGATGGTTATAAGCCTAGTGAGTTCTGGAAACCATTGATTCACAAAGTAAGAGAAGAGAGTTAGGGCTTATGCTGGTTCATGTTTGCAATCAAACCTTACAAATTCAATTACTGGTATGTGGAATAATAAATTAAATAATTATTCAACTATTTAATTTATCTATTAACTGTTTTAATGGTTCATTATGTAATTATTGTGCACTTTCTGTGTATCCATATCATTCTTTCCCA